>BGPR01038652.1:0-14621 GCA_013235015.1 Araneus ventricosus | reverse complement strand
TCTATGGATTTCCAGTTACGTATTGCTGATGCTGCAAGCGTGTATAATGAAGCACTCTATGATAAAGGTGCAGAAAATTCTGGAAGAATTTATTCTGAAAATCATATTCATAACTCGGCTTGACTTCAATTTTCTCAACAGGAATGAATTTTCTAAGAGACAATTTTGACCTACAAAAGTAAATTCATGATTAAGCTACAAAATTCTTTGGTTGGTTCATTGTTCTAATTTCTGGGGAGATTTCCAGTTATTGGATGGAGCTTAAGAATTTATTCATTTATATACAGCGCAGAACATATATTTTATTTTTTTAATCTGACTTATATGGCGTCTTTCTTGCTTCAAAATAGGTCGCGGCATGAAAGTTGGTACAGGTAAGATTCACAAAACCATGTCATAACACATAAAAAAAAAATATAAAATCTTACCAAAACAAATAAAGCATGCAACATGCCGTAAGTATGGGACAGATAAAATATTTGATTTTTATTTATTTATTGGTCTTACAAATGTCTATTTTGGTTCTTAAATCTGTTTAAAATTAGGGGCAGTGTCTTACAAGTATAAGGTGGAAATTTAAAAAATATATTTAGAGTGGTGAGGTTGAATATTACTAAAGTAAGTATTTAGAAACTTCATTGACAATTCGAAAAATCATTTTAAATCAATTATAAAATTCCCCAAAACTTGCGATTAATGAACTGTTCTCATTTCTTACTTTTATTTAAAATTTGTGGAACTAATTTAAGAGAATATATCAATAAAGTGATGCCAAGTAGGCAGGGTTTGTCATTTTAGATTTGGCTGTATTTCTAATTTTACACCCAGTTATGAGTAGGATAACAGATCCAAAATAAATAAAAATTATGTCTGTCTAAAATTTCAATGCATAATTCATCTAGAACGTTTGCCAAAATAAATTTCACTTAATAGGGCGAATGATATTTGAAAAAAAAATTCTTTGCAGGTAAAATTCATTTTATTTAACGATTGAAATTTTCAAAATATAAGATAAATTCTCAAAATATTGAAAATAGTTCCGTCATTTTTTAAATTTGTATTTGTTTTTATACTTTTTATCTTAATGACCCGGATCTCAATTTTTTGGGAAAAAAAGAAAAATAATAAGTAATGGATTTCGCGTAGCGGATAAATGGATCTGGAATGCTGGGCTATTCATTTACAAAATATTAGACTTGTTTACTCAGGGGTTAACGATTTTTCTGTCGTACTAAATTGCGAAAGTTAAGGCCTCTTTATAAACCACGCACATCGTTGAAACACTACTATCGGTTTCTACACACACGCCAAAGAAAATGCGCCATTGCTACCACAAATTAGGTTTCTTTTTTTAATTTCAGAGACCTTGTTTATATTTGAGATTTCCGTATCCGGCTTGGAGATATTAGAAAAAAAAACTTTCTGAATATAGCGTTTAAGAGATGTTGATTTCATAACATGAATAATCAGTACAATACGAAAAATATAAAAACCAACGGAAATACTTTGATAAGTAGAATTTTTAAGCGCATTTGATGACATTATATCATGATTTGTACAGTTCGAAAAAAGAATGAAATCGATAGTTTAAACGAATCCCACTAGTGTTTTCATTAAAATAATTTCAGTTTTTCACTCCTCAGTAATCATTCATTCATTCAATCAATTCAAAGCAGAGTTCTTACTATCAATTTTTTCTCCTAAAATCGCGACAAAGCAACTTTCAGGGAGCATACGTCTCAAACATCTCCCCTCAAATTCGATAATAATTTGCTTATTAAAATTAATGACTAATAAGCTGAGCCCGAAAAGTATTCATTTAATACAAAACACCATTAAAATCCTATGTATTTCTTGACCAACCTTTGATGAGATGATTGGAGAAATATTGTGTTGCGTTAATAATAGTTCTTAATCGGATGTATTTAAATAAATAAAGTTAAAAATTTTAGCTATTATATTATGTAATCCAAATCGAATAATAACTCATGAAAATCAAGGTAAAAAAATTTATGTATAACTTAAAAAACATGTGCCAAATCCATTTCATTGGTTATGAACTTCAGTTTCTTGATATTGCGAACTTCCCTTAAGGGAACTGGTATGCCTAGCAATCAGTATTTATGGTATTTGGGAATGATTTTTTTATACAAAGTATCCAAAGAGAAAGCACAGTAATTGTCAAACAATGATTGTCTGCTTCCTGATGTGTAAGAGCTCTGAAATTCTGTACAGTTGTGTGTTCGCGATGACAGTACAATATTTTAATATTATCAATGAAATTATTCAATTTTATTTAGTTTTGATTCAGTTCACTAAAAATGATTGAAATTACAATTTACTTAGAATTCTTATCAGCGTCCGACGTTTTTACGATTTTTGTTTTGGCTTCCAGATTTTTGATAAAAAGAATTCTTTTTTACAATTTAGCACACCAATAAAGCATGCTTTTAAAAACCTTTTTTCTTATTTTTTTAATTCGGACAAGAAATTAAAAAATGGGACCCTTACTATATAGTTGACTAGCAGTACGCGCACGGCGTTGCCCGTGGAATCAGGACTTCAACAAAATGAAAAAAAAAAAAAACGCCCACAATGACATGAAAAAGTTTTGAAAACAAAATATACACATTATTGATTTTCCCGCTTATTTTTTTTTTCACGATAAACAATAATAAAATATTGTAGCGTGAAAATTATTATACTGCAAGCTAAGTATGCGAGACGAATAAATACATTAAGATACTGCCGAAAATAATAATCAGTCATTCAATTCAAGGTTATGTCGTCACCTCCCCTTCAGCCAATCACATAGCCATCTGAGTTCCGAAGTGCCGTGCCGCGCGAAGAACTCTCTCCATAAAAATAACTCTCAACCGCCCAGAAAAAAATTAATTTAAAAAAAACTTGAAAAGATATTTTAACCGTTGTTGTTTTAAATCCGACACAACCGTTCTAGTTATAAGCTGAAAAAAATTGAAAATAATAGTATTATTAGAAAGTCGGATGCAACAAATTTAAAATCAAAAGTAACATCTTGATGCCAAAACTGGGTATTTTTTAAAAATTTCTCAAAATTCAGTAAATTGCGTTAGAAATTCAAAACTAACTTCATTAGAACGGAAATCGCATGCTCTTTCCGATGGTGTATATATTTTTATCGTAAACTTATTCGTAACTATTCTATTGAGAAATTAGTGCGAAAAATCAACCAAAACAACACAAAACATTAAATAAAAAAATTTCTAGATTAAAATTTAAAATTTCGGCTTCGAGGTGCATTCAGTCACCATTACGACTACCTGTGTGCCAAATTTCATGGCTGTAAGTGCGATAGATTCGTCTGGACATCGCAGACACACACACACACACACACACACACACACACAAACATTGCCTTTTATAAGTATAGATAATAAATATAGACTATAAAGTTGGACCAAAAACAAACGATATTATTCGAAGTAAACGATAAAAAAAGAGAGGTTTTAAACTTAAAAAATATAGCAAAGAATTATCTGTGCAATCAAAAATCATTTATAGAATCTGTGTAATTGAGTACACTAATTATTTAGTTATCTAATAATTGTTCCCCTTCAAAAAATCTTATCCAGTTAATAGTAGTACTATATTAATATCAAATTCCTTTAAAAAATATATATAAATATCGTAAATAATTTTTCACTAATTCGAATAGAACGATGTATGATTAATGTTCCAAGAACTTCACTTGAACAGGATTTGGATGGAACAAAAATAACAGATCGTTTTAAAATATCTGATTTCATACGAGCATAGCATATTAACTCGCAAATTATTACGGAATTGTCGAGGTTTTTCTTTTTTCGCATTAGGATTCGTGATGTTGAAATAATCTTTTTATCTTCCAATCAGCCAAATTTATACTTATGAATAAAGGATAAATTTATATCCATCAATCATTAGTATCAATAACGTATATAAATTTGCGTTCTAAAAAGTATATTTTTTTCTGTGTGTGTAGGTTGTAGTGAGTCAGTAGAAAGATTGATCCATTATCCAAATGTCTGTTAATTTGTAATGATAACCTTATAGAATCAGCATTTTGTTTACAAATGATTTCACGAGAAAGTGTTTTCTTAAAATCTATAATATAAATCAGAAAATATACATGTATATGTCTGCTTGTCTGTCTGTCACAAAAATTCCTCCTAAACAGTGACCAGCTCGACATGAAATTTCCCCATTCTATTCAGGGGTCTATTTCTAGGTCAGGTGTCCTATTTTCAACATTCAAAATTAATTAATTCTCAAGATATTTAATTAAATAACAAAAGTTAAGCCGATTTTCGGTATTTTCACTCAGTTTTTCGCCAATAACTTCTGAAATAGTTTTAGCACGAACATTATTTTCATACCATCTAAAGAGCAAATAATTATCTTTTTAATTATATTAATTACATTGCCGTACAGTTTTTCTATAATTTTAATAAACATTTCAAGATTGATTTTAACCACAATTTGTAACAAAACTCTCTCTACTGTTGTAATCAATTTTATTGTTTCATTGTGTTTTTGTCACTGTTAAAGTTAAGATAAAAATATAGCTTTCCTTGGAAATTAACAGAAAGGCAGAATTTTTACTTCCGCTTTTATTTCATAACATGTATACCTTTTAATATGCACGAAAAAATATCTAATGCCATTAGTTTAGACGATGTTCCGTTTAAATTTCACAAATTTTAAATGATCCTAATCAGTGTGTTAAGGCATTCAAGGTCACTGAGTCCCATTTCTACCGAAGGGAGAGGACCTAGGGAGAAAATGAAGGAGCAGTATGCGTTTTTTCCGGTCAGGCACACAAACACCAAACAGAAGAGAATAGTATTTCGGATATGAAGGATAATATGAAGGAACTTCTGTTGTCGGGCGTAGCAGTGATGGGGAGGAAAAAATATAATTCCAATGATTGCTAGACTTGTAACAAGTAGTTCTAAATATCGCTACAAAAAAAGAGAGTGTATTTAGCTGTTGGCCGAGGGGTCAGAGACAAGGGAAGGAGCAAACAAAAATTAACACAAATCGCTGCAGCGAAAAACTGTTTAAGTTTAAAGTGTTATAAGCAGGGGTGTAGTGGAGCCGGTACGCACCGCAACGCCGTTCCAGTACTGCTTTTTTTTTCACGAGAAATAACTCATAAAAAACTGCCAAAACGTCCTTAAAGCAACGCAATTTTTGTCACCCAGGTTAGAGCGCTCCGGTACTGCTTTGAGAGCTTCCCGCCACTGTTTATTTTGCGACCATACCACTGGTTATGAGTACTTCGACTTGAAAATATTTTTACCCCGAGCAACGCTGTAACTTCAGCAGTCAATAAATGAATAAATACAAACATAGTCTGCTTGCAGAAACTATACGAGTAATTTTTCTTTTCAAAATTACCTTCATGCTCTTTTCCCATTTCAAAGGCGTATTTGCAGGATGAGTGAAGAAACGGTTTGAGTCTGGTTGGTAGAAACTCTCATGGTCAGCGTGCAAGAAGTGAATTAGAGCAGAAAACCGCACGTGTCACTGGCTGTTTCGACACCAATCTGAATGTTTCTGGTAACTCCGAAAGAACCCTTCCTTTGGTTCACTTCTTTGGTGTTGTTTGGCTTTGTGGCTATGTTAATGTTATAATTATTTTATATTTGTATTTTTCGTAAAAACTTTCATGACGTCAAGGGGAAGTGAAAGAAATATTTCAAAGTGTGCTCTTCCCAAGGGAACGAAAATATTGTGACTGGGGCAAAAAACAAATTTACCACAGGCAGCTTGTTGCTAACGAAGCCCAAGATTATAACTACTTTGGGACAAAATATCACAAAAAATTATGTCTTTCTGTTGAGTCCCATGGTAAGCAAGTACCGAGAGACACCAAAAAGAAGTTTTCAACTCGTTTGTTTACATATCAGGTGTTAAAGGTACAGTCACGGGTCAGGAGTTCATCTTTGGATTAATCAAGCATAACTTTCGTTTGGGAAAATCACAAGCAGAGAGAAGAGCCGGAAAAGTTCCCATCAACAGGAAAAAAGGGACAACTTAAAGCAGTTAAAACAATATGTTGAAGAAGAACACATCGATTTTAACAACATGAATTTTGAATGACCCACTTCTGAGAAAGTGGACAGCGAAGAGAATGAGATTTTTTAAAATTTGTATTATTATGAAATAATATTAACATCATAATTATACTTGAAAATATTTTTTCCCATCTTAGACTATTTACATTATTTCAATATTCCTAATAAATAATCTGCCTACCTACTTTGCTTTTGTTCTCTGTGTTCATTTCATTCATTCACACTGGTTCATTCATTGATTCTCACTGATTTTAGAAAACGCATCAATCAAAAATTTAAAATTTACTCTGGGGACCCTTGATAATTTTAACTTAAAATATACGAACTGCTCAAGTCCATAAGCTTTATAATCATGACGCTCATTGATAGCCAATTGGAGTTTTTACTTTTAGACTTGTGTGCAAAAAACTGTGTTACCACATTCTCACCCGACCTGGCACAATCACATTTCATTTTACATTGTAATATAACTCTATAACACTGGGAGGGGAACCATGAGTACGTGGATGAAAAGTAATCGGATAAGTAAGCGGGTTTCGCTTCCCTAGCAGGTAAAGTGATGGTGCGGAGTTGAGTTACCTCCACTCCGCTGACGGGGTGTACCTCCTGCGGGAAGGGTTGCGTCTTGGCCGGTGATGGCTATAAGTACCTCACTCTTTATTTCTGTATTAAAGTCGCGACGACTATCATTCAGATTACCGAGCAGGGTAACTCGATTTCTGTTTATACCTTGGCTCAAAAAGTTTCACACCAAACCACAAACTAAATATTTTTGAAAATACAATAAATCTAATCTATGCTACATTCAGAATATTCCTCATAAATTTCAAGTAATTTCCATTGAGGTATTAAATTTATTTATTGCAAAACTCGGATTTAAAGAAATTACTCATGCCATAGCAAAAGGATATAATTTTTTCCTCTTTGGTCTCCCATCTATAAAAGTGTGGACTCTTAATGATTCATCATTTTGACGCGTAAATTGGCCCCCCCTACCCATTTTTTAAAAAATCTTTTTGGTTGAAAGAATTAATGGTAAGAAAGTGTCACGGTAACAACAGAGTTCATGCAATGATCTTCTCAAGAACACTGTACAAGTATGTTCAAACAATCTAAAATTTACACAAATGAATTTCCACACACTTAGGGGAAACTGACAGGTACGAAATTCTACTTTCAAATATTTTATTTTAGGAAGCGGAAAGGAAAAACAAAAATCCTAAAAGATCCGTTATCGCAATGCAGGAGAACTTTTCATCGACAAAAAGCACGAGTCATCATAGATACTAAACAAAGGTATAGACAAAAAGAGACTGGGTCTTATCTCTCAGATAAGATATCGTAGACATTTTTAAACTTTGCGCTCGTCATTTTGTTCTGACGATGAAAAGGCAGAAATAAGGCAGAATATCCCAACATCTTTATCAGTGAAGGTAGAATATCTCAACATCTTTATCAGTGAGGGCCTGATTATTTGTTTAGGAAAGCTTATCGGAGAAAATTGCTTAAAGATTGCCGCTAATTTTTTTCGACTTCGACCGATCATCAATTTTCTTTTGACATTAACAAATCATTTTTTTTTTGTAAGTAATAGGAGCACTGTGAAGAAGGGAAGCATCAAGATGGATTCTGCGCAACCGCTTTAGCAAATAATTTCAATTTCCAACTTTTACATTCAGAGAAACAACATTAACAAGCGCAAGAAAAAAGCAAGAGTTCCAACGATCATGAGGATATTGTTATTGTTTTCGTGTGATTAAATAAGAATATATATTAGACTTTTCAATTTATTACTATTTCATTTCTAATTTTTTTGGTGATAACGATTTGTATCATTTTATTTATATTTTCTCGTATACGAAGCAGAGAAAATTTTGCAACCGTCCAAAACTTCGATTTCGACATTCTGATGAATCTCCGCGTATTATATCTTCACGAGACCGAAAAAAAAATCGTTTCTGTAATTACGTCTCTCTGTGAATACGATAACACAAAAATGGAACGAGCTAGACGAATGAAATTTGGTATTTGGTCTTTGCACCAAAATTGCAGATTTCTTTCACACTCTGGACCAGTGGCGAACTGGGTCTGAAAATAGTGGCTGCCAGGAACATTGGGGTCCAGTGCTATTCATATACACTCATGTCCATAAATTAAGGATAATGAAGTTCAGGCAAAGAAAGAGACAGAAGCAAAACAAATTTGACTTATTTGTAAAGTCTATTTATTAAACAAAAGGTAAAGAGCAAAACAGATGCTATATGTTTGACATAATTAATAAAAATTGCGATTTTTACTCCCTGGAGCAAATTTCAAAAAAGAACCTATTTACAAAAAACAGTATAACATGGTTAGTATGATGGTTAATACGGAGTATGTCTCCCGGACGATGCAATACAGGCCTTACAACGCCTAGGCATGCTGAGTATCAAATTATCAATCTGATCTTGGGGAATATTACACCACTCATCAAGCAATACCGTCCGAAGTTCCGGTAGACAGGTGGGAGGGGGTTGACGGGCTGCAATTCGTCGGCCAAGCATATCCCACACATGCTCTACTGGATTCAAGTCCGGTGAGTATGCTGGCCAATCCATACGGGTGATATCCTCCGATTGAAGGCATTCGTCTACAATGTTTGCACGGTGAGGACGGGCGTTGTCATCCATAAGCAGAAATTCAGCACCCATGGCGCCCCGAAACAAACGTGCATGTTGTTCCAGAATGACATCCCGATAGATGTGGCCTGTCATCGTTACACTCTGAACATGCAGGTCAGTTCTGGAACCAAGAATAATTCCTCCCCAAACGAACCATCCTGCACCACCGTAACGGTGTCGTTCAATAGTGTTCTCTTGGTGGTAACGGGTACCTAGCGCTCTCCATATGAAAGTCCGGCGAGAATCAGACTGCAAACTAAACCTGGACTCGTCGGAAAACATCACACAAGACCAATGTTGCGGTGTTCACAATGCATGCTCTCTACTCCAGGCTAATCGCAGGCGACAGTGAGTTGCGGTAAGTGGAACACATCTGACAGGCCTACGAGCATATAGACCAATGTGCCCTAACCGTCTGTACACAGTCTGCCTTGAAACTGTCGTACCGGTAGCTGAAGAGAGCTGACGAGACAGGTCTGATGCTGTGCTCCGCCTGTTTCTTTTGGCAGTAACGGCCAAATACCGGTCCTCATTCGGCGTCGTAACTCGGGGGCGACCTGTGCTGTAACATCTACTCACATTACCATCATCTTGGAATCGTTGCCAAATCCTGGAGATGACACTCTGGGCGATTCCAAGTTCCTCGGATACTTCCAGCTGGGTACGTCCACATTCCAGTCGTCCGATAATTCTACCACGTAAAAAATCATCCAAATGCTTCCTTTGTGCCATAACTATTCGGTTATTGCACTGAAAGGCTTTTAAAGCGCTTGTGAACAATTTTACTTCTTTGCCACCATTCCTTATATACCCCTGTCTTACACTCTCGTCATTGTGACGTACTATCCGCGCCATCTGGTGGTTTCCTGTAATTTGCATATTCTTCTTCAAGATGTGTGTGATAATTCTACAGGTGAAATTTTTATTTTAGAGTTCAATTTCTGTGTGATTCTGAATTATCCTTAATTTATGGATATGAGTGTATATGAAATGTTTTCGTTGTTGTAGTCATTAAAAGGCTGAATAAAGAGCTATTTCTTATTTATTATTCAACTTACTATGAGAGTGGCGGAATATACGTACATATCGTATGAAAGTTTCAAGTCAGAAGCTAACAGAAAATCCCTACATTTCCTCATACAAGGGATTAACATATAGATACGTGATCAAACTGAAGGGAATATTAGCTATTTTTACTAAATTACGTAAGTGTTTTAGGGAAAAGTCTGGCGCCAAGAGGACGCCGAATTCGCAATTTATGTGTGCGCGTGGAAGCGATTAAAATATTCTTTTAGTAATAAATATGCCAAAACGTGAGATTTAATATACATCCAGTGCGGGAAATAAAACAAAACTGGAATTTAAGAAAAGTGATTTTGGAATACATTCATATTGTACTAAGATTTTAAAACATATAATATTAGAATTTAAAGAAAAATTAAGTGAGATTATTACATATATATATATATATAAGATCAGGCTTTAAAAAGGTGAAATGTAGTCCATTTTGGTCATGGAAGAGACAATATTTGGCTTAAATCTTCTTTTATTCAGGCATTTAGGATATTACGTTATTCCTTCATAGGTAAAGGATTCAATTTTTACGTAGCTCCATGACCAGTATTCAGAAGGTTACGCCTGAGCGGCGCGTTGTTGTTGAAAGCTTACATGCTGGCGTGAAAAAGGGCAAAAATGAATGTGCAGAACGCTTCAGTACCCAGAGAAGGGAATTCCCCTTTAGAAACTCGTGACTTGAAAAGAAAGTTGTAGTGCGTTTATTATGATGAAAGTAGAAGTATTTAAAATGAGGTGTCGTTAAGATTATTTAGGAAAGTTAAAAAATTAAAATATCATATATATATATATATATATATATATATATATATATATATATATATATATATATATATATATATCGTTTTATTTATTATAAACATAATAAATATTCCTAATAGCTCAAATATATTGTAAAATATTGTACGATATTGAACAATATTCGCAATATTGTATGACATTGTACAATATCATATAATATTATATAATATCGAACAATATTGTACAATATCGGACAACATGTGATGCTACCTGAGATCAGTAATTTAATAAAATCTATTTCTAAGCTCCAATTTGTTTTTGTAAAACAACATGCTATTTTGTTTTGGAAAAGGCACAGGAAATTATCTTGAACAAGTTCTACCCTTTTTTTCTCTCTCTCGCAGACACATATCCCAGGGGCCCATATTGTACTATGTATAAGGGGATCTACTTGCCATCGGCAACCTGGCCAGTCCGCCACTGCTCTGGACGAAATCTGACAACAAGAAGTCTGTCTATCCGTGTGCATGTGGGCATGATAACTCAAAAATGCAACGATTTAGATGAATAAAATTTTGCATATAGTTTTTTCTGCGTCAAATTTTAGATCCAGTCCAGTTAATGGGAAAATATAGAGTTTCAAAAGGTATACTCGATACTCTTTATTACAGAACGAAGTTAAACAAGCCAGCGGGAGCCAGCCTCCCCTAAACTTTCTCGTATACTCATTTCTCAAAAACTCTCGTACAGCGTGTCAGTTCCCCGCACCCTGTTCGGATAAAAATTCGAATCTGCTCTATTCCCAAAACGCAACAAATTTCTCCAGCGCACGTAAAAGCAACAAAACAATCGGAAATAAAATAATCCGAGCAGGATCAGAATTCGCCAAAAGGGAGAAAAAGGAGCCAAAAGGGAAGAAAAAAAGCGCCAAGCAGGAGTCATTAAGCATAAGCCTTTCGTCATGAAGCTTCTGAATATCATGCACAGAGATTGCTTCCAGTACGCATGCGCGTGGAGGTAACAGGAAAGAAAATTGAATATGCAATTTGAACACCTATTTTTTACTTTCTCGTATACGAAGTATACAAAGAGAAAGTATTGTAATCGTCAAAAAAATTCGAACTCGAGATTTTGACGAATCTCCACGTTTTAGACCTACCTGAGTCCGAAAAACACAATTTTGGAATTATGTCTGCGTGTCTGTCTGTGAACACGATTACTCGAAAACTATTAGAGCTACGGGGATAAAATTTGGTATGTGGTCTTTAAACATAATTTGTATGTTTCTATCAAATTTTGGACAATATCCGTCAAAGAGAAGTCTGTCTGTCTGTATGTTGGAGGTCATGCGAACACTATAACTCAAAAACTTGAAAAGCCAGATGGATAAAATTTTATACACAGTTTTATCGTCATGAATGTAGGTCCGTATAAAATTTTGGGCCAAATCCGTCAAAGGGTTGACTGTCTGTCGGTCCGTATAATTTACTTTTAAAGAGAATCCGTTATCTCCACGCGCATGCGTATTGGTTATTGCTGTTCCCGTAATACGGTCTATCTTGGCTCACTGCCTAATTCTTCTCGAATAAAAGTGAATTAATTATGGAGTGTTTTCTTTTAATTTTTCTTTCACGCCGAAACATTTTCTCAATAAGAGTTGCATATTTGATTTGCATATTTGTATTATTTTGTATATTTCGTAATGCATTTTTTTCTGAGTGGATTTTGCATTATTTTTACTTTGACAGAACGAAAGTAGTTGTTAAAAGTAAAGTTATAAAGTAACAAACCAAAATTAGTGTCAATTGATTCATCAGTTCTGTTCTTCATGCTTTTTTAATTTCTTAAGCACTCTGCCAATGTGCATGATATTTTCAACTACAACTATCGGTAGTAAATTTGTAACAATCAGATCGGAGATATTGCTGGCAAGCTAAAAGGCTGCTTAGATGTGTGCAAATCTTTTAGTAACTTACATTAGATAATTGAAATTTGGTATGTGGTCTTCTAATTTATCCACGCGGTAGGAGGGGAAACAGCACCTTTTTGGGGAAGTATACGAGAAAGTTTAGGGGAGGCCACTCCCGCTGGTTAACCTATTGAGATGAAAATTGGGCATAGATCTATAATTAATGTTAGCATCCGTGATATCAAGTTTTATTTATCTAAGTCAAAGGGCTTATGAGATACAAGTACTCGATTATACAGACCGACAGACAGTCAACCCGTCGACGGATTTGGCACATTTATATGGACTTGCTATTCAAGTTTTTGAGTTATAGCGTTCACATGAAAGTGGACATACAGACTTCCCGTAGACTGATTTTGTCCAAAATTTGAAAGAAACCTACAAATGATGTGTCAAGATCACATACCAAATTTCATCCCTGTAGCTCTAACAGTTTTCAAGTTATCGTGTTCACGGACAAACATAATTCCAAAATTGTGTTTTTCGGACTCGGGGAGGTCTAAAACGTGGAGATTCGTCAAAATCTCGAGTTCGAATTTTTTGACGATTACAATACTTTCTCTTTGTATACTTCGTATACGAGAAAGTAAAAAAGACTTAATATAGTGGAAGCATATACGAAAGTCGACGGGAGAACAACAAACACTCCCGGTGGTTCATTTTGTGAGATTATCGTGCTACGTTTTTAGAAGTTCATATTTCATTATTTATTTTTTGTCGCAAGATACATGTTTAAACAAAATTGTCGCCAAGACAATAAATTGGTCACTTCGGAACAAACTTC
Source organism: Araneus ventricosus (assembly GCA_013235015.1). Lineage (NCBI taxonomy): Eukaryota > Metazoa > Arthropoda > Arachnida > Araneae > Araneidae > Araneus > Araneus ventricosus. Next base: position 1,292 of record BGPR01038652.1, on the reverse strand, counting down.
TGAGCGAACTCGTGTTCTGAAACGATACATAACAAAAGAAAGGTATGTTTAGAGTCTTGGAACATGATTATAAAGAACTGAAAAGAAACATCCGTTAATTGTGAAAAATTAGTAAGGAATGTTGTTCGAAACTAGCACATCTATAGACCATTTATCATTAGTAGTTCCTAAGACAGCGTTCCAAACAAGAAAACGATTATCTTTATATAATATCGAAATGTGGCATTTATTGGAGGTCACGTGGCAGCAGCGACGATTGGGCGGAAAAATTGAGGGGGCAAAAAAGTTATAGACATCTAAAAGATCCGGGAGTAGGGGGGGGAGGTAGACAACAAAATTTTAAAATGTAGTTACAAAATTAGCTAATTTTCCCGGATACTATTGCTTTTTTTAATTCCTAGTTTTAGGCAGCTAAAAATAAATAAAAATTCAATTTTCCCTAAAGAGAAAAAGTAGGGGGCAAATGTCCCCTCCCCCCTACTCGGCGCCACTGTCACGTGGAATTGAATGTTGTCACTGTTATTCTTAATACAAATATTAATGTTCAGCAACGAACTCCGAGACTACCACTTTTGGACGATTTTACACCGGAAAGGGGTGTCAGGCAACGAGTCGTATGAGCGCATTTCCGGAGTACTTTGTTAGATCACGCTCAATAAAATGTAAACATCACCCTTCCATTCTTCACTTTGCCCCTATTTTGATGAAAATAACTCCGCCCTGCGCATGCGCAAAAGGTTTCCGAATCTGTTGCTAAACAATACTGTTCATCGTTTCAATAGCGAAAGCATAATTAAGTTGGATAATAATAATTATTCACTGTATCAGTGAAATAGTTTTATTATTGAAAAGAATTAAGGGTAAGTAATTATTAAGGTATCTATAATTGCTCACGCATCTACGGTGACTGATACGTATGCGTGTCGAGGACAAAACTTACTTCATTATTTAAAAAAAAATATTTTAGTTTAAAAAGTTAATTGTAAAGTATAACTCAATTATTTTAAGAGATTCCGTTAAACTGATAGGTTGAATTTTGAGGGAAAAAATCTAAAATAAAATATTACAGTTTTCTTTTCTCTTATCTTTAAAATGAATGAGACGAATCAAGTTTGAAAGCGTAACACGAAAGGGAGCTGCTACATTTTCACTAAATATATAAGGTATATTAAGTTGCGAAAATGTATAGAAGAGATTTCATAAGTATAGGCTATATTAAATCAATAAAATGTACAGGGTCTTCTACCGTTACGACTGACAAGTCATAAATCGAATTAGTCGTAAGGCGGATT
>BGPR01038651.1:0-14622 GCA_013235015.1 Araneus ventricosus | reverse complement strand
ACAGACAGACAAGAAAGCGAATTAATATTGCATTGACATCTAGTTCTGAGCTATGCTTAAAGTCTCCAGCTCGCCGGGAAGTTAGTTTAAAATCGATTGCAAAATTTGATCAAGATATCGGGAGAGTGTAGTAGGAATTGAAAAAGATTTCAATAAAATTCTATAATGCCAAATGAGAATCGATGCAAATCTTTTGCATTTTATTCGCTGTTTTTCGCGCATAACACGTATTAAATTGAAAATTCTAGAACAAATGTATATAAGGACGGAGGGCACAGTATTGCCTAGTTTGATCTAGGGCGCAAAAGTATGTAAATACGGCCCAGGCAATTTTAACTCAAAGCATAAACCAAGAATTTGGAGAGTTCTAACAAACACATGTTCTACACTGTTTTATTTTCTGTTACTTTATTTTATTAATCTTCTTCTGTATGTAACAAATAACTATATACAGGGTTCCCACTTGCAACCGTTACACCCCCCTTAACTTCTAAACGGTGACAGCTTAGGCCATAAAGTTGGTGTCTATGTACAGTAAAAATACTATGCGCTACTCGATGAGACAACTTACAACGCCATCTATCGGCAAATTTTGGAATTAGCTGTCCTATCTCGTAAACGGTGAAAGATACGAGAAAAAAGTCAATTAGAAAGTTGTAGAGCACTCTCGATTTAGAACGAAAAGATACCGTGCGCACATTAATACGAAGAAATTGACGTTTAAAGCGCACATTTGTTTGTTCTCGATTTCCGAAACTGTGACGTCTCTAAACGGGTTAAAACGAGAAAAAACAATTAGTTATCACAATATACCTTTATTTTCGGTGTTCAAAGTGCTCTCCGTCATCTACAATGAAGATTTGGGTCCTTGTTTAAATTTCACTTTGCACACGTTTTGGCATATAGTTCTCAGGTGTCGTCCTCGTCATCTGACCGCTGTTCAAAATTACGAGGTCCGTCCCTAAATAGCCCTCGTGTTGCTTCAAAACGGGACGTTAATATAACCTAACCTAACCTTGGCATATAGTTGGTGCGCAAACACAAGCAACAGTAATACGTCCTGCAACGTTGGCTGAAAGGTCCATACACCTGCTGTTTGAGTTATTTCTACAAGAAAAAGTATAATGGGGTCATTTGTTGCCCGAAAAATAACATTTTCTCCTTTATTCGTGTCATATGACGTCAAAATTTCCGAAAATGCGAGCACGCAAATGCGCATTTTACACATTTTGTTCTTAGCATTATTGCACTCAAGGTGTCTTTTCGTTCTAAATCGAAGACGCTCTACAATTTTGTAATTGACTTTTCCCCCATATCTTTCACCGTTTTCGAGATAGGACCGTTAATTCCAAATTTTGCCGATAGATGGCGTTCCAGGTTATTTCATCGAGTAGCGCATAGCCTTTTTACTATACCTATACACCAACTTTATGGCCTAAGCTGTCCCCGTTTAGAAGTTAAGGGGGGTGTAACGGATATAAGTTGGAACCCTATATATAAAACTCAATGTATGTATGTTTGTTTCAGCATCACTTCAGTTGATGAAACTTGGTACACATGTTCCTCTTTAACCCACTTGGAGGGGGAAATAAACCTTAACACAATCCCTCAGGGTAGGGTGGGGCAAAGTCTCCCAAATGCTTGTAACAAATAGGCCGACTGACTGGCTTGGCGATTTCGGCGGCTTGCTGCGATTTTGATGAAATTTGGGACCAGATTTGGCGCCAAGAAAATATCGCTAGAGGTAGATTTATCGTCACAAACAGTATTGTTATACCCAGGTTTCACTGTGTTATTTTTGTTTATTTGAAATTTATTTTACGCAGAATGGCAACAAAATGATAGTTGTTAAAATATTATTGAACGAAGAAGAAAAATAGGTGAATGAAATAAATATTTTAAGAAGTTGAATATTTGGTCGACTGTACTACTAATTTGTAATTTGAGATGGCAAAATTTAAATACGATTGCTACGGAGACTGACAGGAAGATAACTGATTTTGGCATGGATTTTCTGATTTATTATGCGTCCTAAAGTGATAATAATCTTTATTTTAAGGGAACTGAGATTTTTCGTGCTATCAAAATGTCGGTGTTTCAATTATATCCTCATAGAATAATACAGGAATACATAGAATAATACATAGAATAATCGGGTACAATTAACCGATTCCGGAAATGAATAATATGCATAGATTCGAAAATTTTCGAAAGCTCATAACTTAAGATTTAAAAATGTAATGAAAATGATACGATGTAATAAAATGTCTATTATTTTGTACTTAAATATGCATTTTTGTATTATTCTGAAAAGAAGTTAAAAAAAATATTAGGTTCGCATGGTGTAAAATTGTTTTCATTGTTTAGGTATTGAATTTTCTATTAAAATATATCTGTAAGCATTATGCATTTGCGAAACCTTTTTTACTTATTTCTTATTTACTTTTTTCTTAATGAAACATATCACATTTTTTCAGATTTTCAAGTTATATGATATTCAACATTTTAAAATAAAACTTTTTTTGTGTGTAATAAGATGAAAATAGATTCAATGTTCTTACGGAAACTAAACAGCATATTGTGCCGACTTTGGGGTGATTTTATATAAAATCGTTTTTCTAAAGAGTACCTATTTGTGGTCATGCATTTGCAGATAAACGCATCACACCACAGTTTCGATTTTCTTCCAGGGAAAAAAATACTTTGAGATACAAGTATGTTTATATTGCAAACCTCATATTCTTGCTATATGTATTATATTTTCACGCGTTGGCTGCTGATCACGCTTCTGTTTGACATTTACTATGTAATTAGATGATCCCTTCTTTGCTATAGTTAAAATATTGATAGCGGGTGTGGTTTATAAACCACATATATGTAGGATATTATCCGTAAAGAATAATTTAATCACTGCGGAAATTAGATTGTGAGAGCTAGATTAATTATTTTTTTGGCGATAGATGGAGCTAGAGATCTGCTCAGGACACTTTACGATCAGCGCCCTCTTTTTTCTCGACAAAATCAGCTTGCATGCTCAGAGCAGGGCAGCGCACCGCAGGCAGCAAACATGCTCATAACTCTCTGTCAATCCCTCTTTTTCGTAATGTAAGTCAGATCAGTCTTGGCGCAGTTAAGCCACCGATCGTCACGTGGTAACTATGTCCCATCTGACTTTCTTTATGGCTCTCTAAATCTCTAATACAGTAATTATCTTAATGTATCCGAACACGTTGAAAAGTCGATTTTCGGCCAAAATTCCCATTTTTTAAATTTTTGATGATTCGCATATTTCATTCATTTACCTTTCTGAAACATATTTACTTTTGTCAGTTCGTTAATTAGAAGATGAGATATTAATTGTTTTATAACAAACCGAAAACCGGAAGTGGGCGTTTAATTAACCGGAAGTTGTCATTTAAAATACAAAATCCTGTCAAAAATTCTTTTAAACTGCATTTTTTCAAGTTAATATGATGTTAGTATATTTTTAGGATTTTTTTTAAAGTTTAGATACTCAGTTTAAGAGCGTGGCAAAACTATAATTTGATTTTTCTCGAAACTAGATTTTATGCATAATTTTCACACTTCAAGCATGATAACTCAGGATATTATCATTCGATTGTTCTAAAATTTTGTAAACACTTTCTTCAAATGTGTCTCTAGTGAATGTACTAATGTATATTGTAATGTATATACTAATGTAATGTATATTGTAACAATATTTTTTAATTATGGTCTTTTATCTGAAAAATGACTTGAAAAATTTGCTGAAAATCTTATAAAGGATGTTCGATTAGCTCTAAAATTTTTATTTATCCAAAGAATGTTAAGATTCTAGTACAAGCACTAGTCCATAGTATGCAGTTTATTTTAGTATTAGTTTGATTTGAATTATTACAGAAGTTTGACCTCTAGCATGTTTGAAGTTTTTGGGGATTTCCTCTAAAAAGCAGCTGAAATTCAAGATTTTTGTAAATTTATAATAATTTATACTCAAAAATCATACTCTAATATTAATCTTTATTAAATTCGAATCTAAAAAACATATTTTGGTGTTTCTATTTCACAATTTTAGAAAAAAGTGCTCTGAACGTGTTCGGATACCTTAACCATTAACATCTATCCCCAGTCTTAATCTAGCTCAATGAATAACCATGACTTCATGTAAAACAGTAAATCTCTTGTTAACTTTCTGTGTACATGTCTTTCCCCCCTGTAAATTATCCCTATAGTATTTAAATAAATGTTTCTGTATTTAACTTGAAGTCTCCTCGTTTATTTTATGTAATATTTTGTTCTAAATCCCACCATAGTATGGTCCGAGAAATTCAAACCCTTTTGCTCTCCCATAAACACATTCACCTGAGATGGCTTAAAGACCACGTCGGTTATTTAGGCAACGAATGCGCAGACCAATTAGCCAAAGAAGCCATCACAAAAGGCGACCCTTTCCTTCTACGTAAGCCACTTTCCTACCTGAAATCTGAGATTAAATCAGCTGCTCTAAGCATCTGGCAAGACAACTGGGATAACGGAGAAACTGGCCGCAGTACACACGATATAGTGCCTAGGGTCTCAAACAAGCCAGTAGGATGGAATAGAGAAGAGATAATGTTCGTTACAGGACACAGGCCTTTCCCTTCATACCTTCAATCTTCGAACACATGACAACTGCTCGCGCGGAGAAAAAGGAGATCCAATTCACGATGCCACAAAAGGTCCGTTTACCCTCTCCTGGCATTTCCGAAGTCCAACAGTGTCACTTAAATTACAATGGTTGAAAAACATTCTCACGAACAACTTTTCAAGAACCCGACTTCGACTCCTAATGCGTTTCATATATGGTGAGAACAATCTCATTGTAGAGGATAATAATTGAGCTCTCATCCACCCAGACTGACACACACTTCCGGCTACTTATGATTTTTTCCCCTCTACATATTTTTTTCTATTTTGTATTGTTTTCTACGTTGTTCTGTCCAGTGTATGTTTCATTTTCATTTGTTCTTGTACTAGTTGCTTGTTTTAGTCCTTTCTTAAAAAATAAAATTCACCTCAAAACAAACCGGAAAGGAGCCAAATGGCTCTAAACACGGGGATGCAGGTGGTGTAATGTAATATTTTGTTCTAAATTTAATGTGATAAAAACCCTTAAATCCCCTCGACATAAATCCGATCTACTTACCCCTTAAAGGTAACCCTTCCGTGGGCATTTTGTTTAATTGAACGGAATCCCACATATATAACAAAGTATTCGCAGTTTTTTTTAAATTTCTTTTCTCTCCATCACAAGGTTTTGACAGGAAAATGACCCAGCAATTCCGGGTAATATGCTAGTAATAAATATTGAAAACAATAAACTTATGTAATGTAACTTATGTATGTTTATGTATGTGTAATGTAACTTATGTATGTGTTATGTATGTGTAATGTAACTTATGTATGTGTTATGTATGTGTAATGTAACTTATGTATGTGTTATGTATGTGTAATGTAACTTATGTATGTGTAATGTATGTGTAATGTAACTTATGTATGTGTTATGTATGTGTAATGCAACTTATGTATGTGTTATATATGTTGTGAAATTTAAAAATAGTTGCAATGGAACAAAACATTAAGACGCATATTTTTCTGTTGTATATTTTTTATTGTAAACAGTGCTCGATATGTACAAAAATCCAATAACATGTCTCCAACAAAATTACGACATAACCAAAAATGCATATACACAAAACACCACCATTAAATTAATAATGAAAATTTTTAAGTAATCTGAACTACATTGATATAACTCTACAAAGACCAAAATAGGATAAATTTGCGATATCTAGCTTCGAATAACATGTACAACAGGTAGGATTTGGAAATATTTTTTTAAAAAAATCGACCGATACATGTAGAATGACTTGTCCGTCAGCAATATACTGACTAACATAAGCATATTCCTGTGTCAAAGCAGTTGGCACATGGTTTTAAGTGTTTTTAGTTGATAAATCAACCGGTGAAACTCCTGATCACATCTTGGGCCTCGACAGTTGACACTCAAATACTCCGCTTCGTCGATATGATAATATGCTTCATCGAGGATATATATTATACGAATAACACGGCATAGCACAGCTATGACTGAAGGGACATTAAACAGATGGACAGTAAATTGGTGTGTGTAAGAATCCCTTTCTTTGGAAAGCTGCGTTCGATGGCTGACAATGAAATTATGCTGAGAACGGAATGTAAAATAAGGCAAATAAGTTACCAAGTTCGGTTTATGTGGAGTTTACGGTACCCACTTACTTCGTTCCTCTTAGGATCGCCAACACTTTGCCGTCAAGTACGGCGATGCGAGAACATTTGTTTTGGATGCGTCGAGATGTTTTTAACGAGTGACAAGCGCGCGTGCGTACAATTGATCTTTTCATCCATGTTTTGCTTATCAGGCTATATTGCGCCACGTTTCGATTGGACTGTTTTGTTCAACTCTTCGATGTGATTGGTCGATTCACTCGAATTTGAATAACACTTCGTTTGGAATTTTTCGGATTGAATATCGGGTCAGTACCGTGTATGTTATTCTGTGTGTTTCGTTTCTCAATGGATAAGCGGAGCTACGAGTGTTTCGCTATGCTGAAAGCGAAGCCTCTTATTTTTTTTTAAAGATAAATATTTGCCCGGTACACTCTTGAAATGCCGCATGCATTGCGTGATCAATCTCTCGTTTTCAGGTGACGTATGCGCAAGAGAGCAATAAAAAGTGCACTGCACATCCAAAACAGTATTTGGCGACGAAACATGAAATTGCGCCAAGAAGCAGATGTGTACCGTAAACTCCACATTTACCCCAAGTTCTTTGCATTGATGGACGACAGAAGACATTACACAACTTCCGTTAACTTAATCGATGACTTTCTAATATCGCATGGGCTGATCCACCCACCGAACACCCTTTCCAACTCCACGGACGCAGCCATTGGCAGCCTGTCCTGATTCATGGCACCAATGATCTGCATCCCCAGTGGAAGTCCTTTGTCCCCAAGCCCTAGAGGACACTGAGTGACAGGTAGACCAAGAATGTTGAAGATGACGCTATATCCGATATTGAAGGGTCGGAATAACATTTCCATGTGGTAAGGCGCTACATCCGGATATGTAGGGTACAGGAAGATACCGTCTTCACCCAAGAGCTGGTTGAACTCGTCTAGGAGCTCATCTCGCAGCTTGAAGAAAGGTTCCGCCAGCTTGATATCGAAGTTTCGAATGTACTTGTCGAGGATGGCCAAGCAGATGACTGGGAAGGTGTGCTTGGATTTCCCAGCCATGGATTTGAAGACTTCCTTGGTGAAGTTCAGCTTTTTCTGGTAGCCCACGATCTCGTTGCGCAGTTGTTGGTCATTGAGAGATTCGACGACACAAACCCAGGTCTCGACAGCATCCTGCAGTTTTTCCTGGAATATCTTCTGGGGTTTCACTTCGCAGATGGTTTCGAAGTGGCTAACAGCCTAGTTTAGGAGGAATAAAAATTAGAATCACTATTAATAGCAGGAATATTTTTTAAAAAAATAAGCAAATATGAAATATCTTGCAGGGTTCCCACTTATATCTGTTACTGTTTTAGCCATAAAGTTGGTGTCTAGGTATAGTAAAATGGCTATGCGCTACTCGATGAGACAACTTAGAACGCCATCTATTGGCAAATTTTGTAATTAGCGGGCCTATCTCGTGAACTGTGAAAGATACGAGAAAAAAGTCAATTAGAAAGTTGTAGAGCACTCTCTATTTAGTACGAAAAGATACCTTGCGCACATTAATACTCAAAATAGAATGCAAAAAATGAACATTTGTTTGGTCACGATTTCGAGAATTGTCATGTCATAAAGAGTGGAAGAAAGAAGCCGAGACACGTCCCTGTCTTCTGGATGATTTATTTATATTGCTCAAAATGCTCTCCGTTATCCACTATACACATTTGAACCCTGGACTGGATTTCTCGCTTCGCTCGTGTTTCACGGCGCCATAGTGTTGAAAATCAGAATCAAACAAATGTTCATTTTTTACATTCTGTTTTGAGTATTAATGCGCACAAGGTATCATTTCGTACTAAATCGAAAGTGCTCTACAACTTTCTAATTGACTTTTTTCTCGTATCTTTCACCGTTTACGAGATAGGACCGCTAATTCCAAAATTTGCCGATAGATGGCGTTGTAAGTTGTCTCATCGAGTAGCGCATAGCCTTTTTACTATACCTAGACACCAACTTTATGGCCTAAGCTGTCACCGTTTAGAAGTTAAGGGGGGTGTAACGTATGTAAGTGGGAACTCTGTATTATGTTGAAATTTTCATAGTAAAATTCATTGAAAATTGACGGGAAATCTTGAACTACAGTATTAACTCAAATAATAGTTTAGGAAAGTAGTATTAAATGTTATGCTACAATTTCCCTGCATAAATTTAATATCTTTTATAAGTCACTTACCATTTGTTTCTGTAATTGAATGATATAACTAAAGAGAATGCTTATTAAGCTTTTTAAGTATTTTCTGATAAGGGATGATATAAATCCTTACTTTTCCATTTCTTTCTTCTTTAAGATATATTGCCTTTATTAATTAACTATACTTATATTCTTTAATTTATTAAACTTAAAGAAAACAATGAAAATTCAGTCTTCAAATTGTTAGGAGATGTTGGAAGCATGAAAACTAGCCAGACCCACGTTGGAAAGAATGTTCGGAAATGCCATTCTTAATACAGTTACCGGGAAAAAAAATTAGTCACCCTAGTGCGCAAGTGCGGATGAATAGTATTATGATTTGGATCCGCTCACTGCAGTGACCACGAACATAAACCAGCATGTCTATTTTAACATTCTGGATGATCAGGTGTTGCCTTTCAGTCAACATTTGCATGATGAGTATGCTCCTGTTACCCCTATTTTTCAAGATGACAACAGCATAGTTCATCAGGCTGGAAGAACATGTGACTGGTTTAATGAACACTCACACACCCTATTGCATCTCGATTGGCCTGCACGATCACCTGACCTAAACCCCATAGAAAATCTGTGGGACATGTTGGAACAGAGGGTAAAACGCCGAAATCAGCATCACCGCAATTTGATGGATTTGCGCACTCAAATCCTCAGCGAATGGCTTAAACTGGATGCGATGTACCTGCAGAACCTTGTGGACTCGCTTCCTAACCGAATGTAGGCGGTTATCAAGTCCAGAGGCGGAGTTACACGGTATTAAATGATGCTTTTCATGAGTTCTCTAGGGGTGACTAATTATTTGTCCAGTGACTGTATTTTCAGAATATTTATTTTTATAATGATGATATTAAAATAGAATATGTTCTTCAGAAAATCAGATTTTTTCTTACACTGCATGCTTTGTTATATGCATCTTGAAAAAATGTATTTCTTACTAAGAAGAACCCTCACAATGAATTTGTAACTGTAAAGTTATTCGTTTAGAATTTACCATCTTTTTCCATTAATCTTTCCTATTTAATGCAAGTAAACATACTTCTAGCAATTCCAGTACTCTTAAATTCTGCACTGGCTTCTGACAGTTTTAGTTCATAAACATTGAATAAATACTAAGCAAAATGAGAGTTTTGAATTTATAAGCATGTGGTTGGTAAATTATTTACAGAGAGTTTTGAATTTATAAGCATGTGGTTGGTAAATTATTTACAGAGAGTTTTGAATCTATAAGCACGTGGTTGGTAAATTATTTACAGAGAGTTTTGAATTTATAAACATGTAGTTGGTAAATTATTCACAGAGAGTTTTGAATTCATAAGCATGTGATTGGTAAATTATTTACAGAGTTTTGAATCTATAAGCATGTGGTTGGTAAATTATTTACAGAGAGTTTTGAATCTATAAGCATGTGGTTGGTAAATTATTTACAGATCTCTGAGGATAGTGACAGATTTGAAGCAAAGAGTTTTAAAATATTTTTTTCGCTTTAAACAGATTTTTTTTTCTTTTTTACAGTCCATTCATCAGAGGACCAAATCTCCGAAGAAAAGATTTCTCATCCGAAGTTTTGTTTATTTTGAGTACCTTCCTCAAAGCCTTCTTCATCTCACGCGACACTGGGGTCCGGAAGGGATATCCACCGTCGTCTTCCATGTAAAATACACGCAATTTCTTCACATTCACCTGTAGGGAAGCAGAAAGGATTATTAAACGTGGCAACACAAAATTTTAATCTGTTCATGCATATAAGATATTTTTTTAGCAAGAAAACTTTACAGAATTTTTTTTAACCGACTGGCAAAAAAGAAAACAAAAACCCTGATTAAATAAATAGTAACACGATTGAATACCATCTTCAATGCGGCCTATAAGATATAGGTAGATACAGAAAATATTTTCTGAATTATTTGTTATTTCAGCAAAATAATCCAGAAAAAAAAACATAAGAAAGGCGCAGTTCGAGTCCGCGCCGTAGATTTTTCGTGAAAACGTCGGGATAAAATGATAAAACAAGTATTTCGTATTAATATGTAATTTAATTATCAATTTCTTCAATACAATATTTACACAGAGTAGTATAATGGTTACAGAATAGATAAATCACAAGCTACCACAGACCCTTGCTACATACGATACACTTGTGATTTATCTATTCTGTAACCATTATACTACTCTGTGTAAAGAGATAGATAATTAAATTACATATTAATGCGAAATACTTGTTTTATGATTTTATACAGACGTTTTCACGAAGAATCTACGGCGCGGACCCAAGCGGCACCTTTCTTATGATTTATTTAGAGTGGCTTTTGATAGCGCCATCTGTTGACAGTACATAGAACTACATTTCGCTTATGCGCAGTAAAACATTATTTACTACAAATGCTCATATTTCCCGTAATATTCAAATTTTTCAATTTAAATTTTAATGCAATGTTTATTTTACGTATTGTCAAGAATTCTGTAAGTTTCGTACAATTCGAAAGAAAACTCTGCATGCTATAATAAAAAAATACGCGGAATTTGAAATTTTCAATTTACCACCAATTTTTATTTATATTCTGATAAATATTTTTATTGTCTCATTTTGGGTGCTAGTAATACTCCTCAAGCTCTTTAAAATGACACCAAAATGAACCTCCTAGCTAAATGCGTTTCCACGCTACACTTATTTATAACCTTATATAAAGCTAATTCGTAACAATCATGCGCATGCGCCTACACTGGTACGGTGACGTCACAGGCAAAACAAATACTATGCGACAAACTGTTACAGATATGATCTATCCGTTGTGGGGTCAACCATTCTTTTCGCATTATTAGTCTCGCAGTTATTAGCGATTCAAATCTGACGGTATTTTGTCACACAAGAAAGTTCGGCCGACTATCACTGTAACGAGAGGAAAGACGTTTCCACGTCAAAATTCTGGTGCTGCATCATTCTAACATTATTACTATACATGTTCTGTTGGCAACGATTGGCAGTTAATTAAATTTTGAGTAGCAAACTATAGACATTAAGATACAGTTAAGAAAGCCCACCAACGCTCTTCTAATCTAAGGTATGACACGGCGGTGGTAGTTGAATCGAAGGAAGAAAGTCATGGGTTCTATTCTGGTGACGGCAATCTTTCTCTTCTTACATAAAATATATTTATAAAACTAAACAAAAATTTTAGAAAAAAAGTTAAATTAATTCAAAGTCTAACCGTTGCCTAGCAACGTAGTAGTTATAAATTTGCTTATTTCAAACTGACTTGACTCAACTGACCAAGAAAAAATTAATTAAAAAAACAGAAAAAAGCTATTTTAATCGTTCTAGCTTTAAATCCGATAGAAACGTTCCAGTCATAAGCTGAAAAAAATTTATATTGAATGAAAAAATTAAATTATTAGAATGTCGGATGCGAGAATTTTAAGAAATCTGAACTGAAAATTATACATAAAAAACACTATTTTTCAAAAATTTCTCAAATTTTATTAAATTATGTTAGACGTACGAAAAAAATTTCATTAGAACGGAAATCGATTGCTCTTTCCGATGGCTTATCTATTTTTGTCGTACAATTATCCAAAAGCATGCTATTGAGAAATTAGTGCGATAAATCAACACGAGGCATTAAATAAAAAATTTTCTAGATTAAATTTTAAAATTCCGGCTCCGAGGTGCATTGAGTCACTATTACGACTACCTGTGTGCCAAATTTCATAGCTGTAAGTGCGATAGATTCGTCTGGACATCGCACACACGCAAACATTGCCTTTTGTAAGTGTAGATCATAAAAGATCCTTATTGAAGTTAAGATGGAGAGTCGATCTTATCTTTAGTAGGACAAATAGCCAGAATTTTGCCGACATGTTATTCACTCTTAATTTTTCATTCTTTTCTCGTATTTCACATGCAAAATCCAGGCTATTTCACAGAACAGCACTGAATAAAGAAAAGCTAGTGTAATCCCTATTATACAAGATGAACATATAGAAGAATTGCATGCTGAGTTAAAAATGTGTAGATACATTTAAACTCAGAATCCCCAATATTTAAATTACAGTTATTTAAAACAGTCCTTGAAGACTATAATCATTTTTAATGCATCCGACTGGTTTAAAATAGTCGGTTTTGATGAAATTATCAAAAACATTTTATGACTTAATTTTGTAGCCTGTTTAATCAGCTTTCTGAAACTGTCTCACTTTTTACTTTCTCGTATACGAAGTATACAAAGAGAAAGTATTGTAATCGTCAAAAAATTCGAACTCGAGATTTTGACGAATCTCCACGTTTTAGACCTCCCTGAGTCCGAAAAACACAATTTTGGAATTATGTGTGTCTGTGAACACGATAACTCGCAAACTATTAGAGCTACGGGGATAAAATTTGGTATGTGGTCTTTAAACATAATTTGTAGGTTTCTATCAAATTTTGGACAAAATCCGTCAACGGGAAGTCTGTCTGTCTGTATGTTCGATAACATGCGAACGCTATAACTCAAAAACTTGAAAAGCCAGATGGATAAAATTTTATACACAGTTTTATCGTCATGAATGTAGGTCCGTATAAAATGTTGGGCCAAATCCGTCAAAGGGTTGATTGTCTGTCGGTCTGTATAATCGCATACTTGTTCAACTCCATACGCATGCGCAATAGTAGAAATGCCTGTGCAAAGAAGAGACACTTCGAAAACTTGGCAGTTTGCCAAAAACCAATTCTGGCGGCGAGATTTTGTAAGGAAGCAAACATTTAGGTCGTCTCGTTTTACTTGCGTGCTGGAAACAATCTCTGCGCATGCGCAAGCTATTCTCCTGTTTTCTTCTCCGCACGCGGAACTGGCATTGCTCGAGTTTGATAAAAAATAAATATTGCGAAGTTTTAATACATACGTATCTTTTGGAATATGATTCTTCATCTCAATATTTTATTATCACTATAATCAACAATGAAAAACCTTCTGATAGTCATTGCATTCTGGGTTACAGTTGGTTCGAACTTTTTATCAACGCAGGGGGAAGGGAAATGACAAATGTTTGAAAAGTATACGAGAAAGTTTAGGGGAGGCCACTCACGCTGGTTACTCTACGTGAATTACAAATGCAGTTACAGCTGTTTTATTGCCGAACTGTAAGCATTATTTTAAGTTGCATGAAAACTTTAGATGTGTTTTCTGTGAAATGATATTTTTGAGGAAAACGGTCGACCGTAACAATGTTTTCTCAAAAAGTTATTCAAGTATTGACATAAAATTTTCAGAGATTGTTTTCTGTAATATGCTTGATGTTTTTCTCTAAACACTAAGGTCAATTTTAAAATCAAGTATTATTTTTAAGTGCTTAAATATAAACGAAAAGCATGTCTTATGAAAAATTACCAGTTTAGTAACTATGTTCAGCTATATCTCAAAACTATTTTGAAGTACAAGAAATATTTGAGAGCATAACACAGATAACTGTCATAAAAATGTGCTCCTACAAGGATTTATGTATATTTAGAATAAGATTTTGTCTATGGCTGTTAGCATAAGGCAAATATTTTAGTCATTTTTCTTCAAATTTCTCAGTTTTTTTTTATAAAATATTATTTTGAAAGCCTAATTTTGCAATATTTTCATAGTTTTGAAACACATGCAGTTCAAAAATAACATTAAAAAATATATATAAGGTATTTTTCAAAAAAATGTCTCCGAACACAGTCGGATACCTCAAAGTTTCCACCAAAAATTCTGCTTCTACATGCTTCCCCGATTCAGTTCGCAGCGGAATTATCTGGCGTAAAATGCGTTATTTGTTTAAAAATAATTGCTTACCTCATAATAAGGACACGAAAACCGACTGATGCTTCTTGGCAAAGTGCCAAATGTCACACAGATGCTAAACGGCTTGTTCTTTCTCTTTTTTTATTATCCGAATGTGTTACTTTTAACGCGACTTTTTAAAGACGCGGAAATGCGAAATGGAGTTGATGAAAGTTTCTTTTCAACATCCTTGGGCTTCAATCCACTGTTTCCTGTTAATTTTTTGCTGCTTAATTTAGACATTCAAATGATGAAATGGAACTGATTTGATAGATAGTTTAAATTTAATGAAGGAAATTGCAATCTTTTGTTTGATCACTGTTAGTCTTTTGCTTTCTTTTAAACA
>BGPR01038650.1:0-14622 GCA_013235015.1 Araneus ventricosus | reverse complement strand
ATTACTTCCTAAACAAGAAGGAGACTTATCTTTAAAGAGAACTCGGCTTCGGTCCTTGGTTCTACAATCACAATAGCCTCTGCAACACTTCAACCGGGCACATTTTGCAGCCCTAGTTAGTGGGAGACAAATCATGGGTTTCCTTGCAAACAGCCCCAATTTAGGCAGCTTGGCACTCACGGTATATCTGACTAACCTAGTTCCTGCAACTGTAGTGAACTCACTTGTAATCTGATCCGAAGCCAGGAATGCATTTGGGTTTATTATGTCCGTTTCGCTTTCCAGTTTGTGAAGTGTCTAGAATTACTTTCTAAACAAGAAGGAGACTATCTTTAAAGAGAACTCGACTTCGGTCCTTGATTCTCCAATCACAAAGATCTCTTCACCACTTCAGCGGGGCACATTTTGCAGCCCTAGTTAATGGGAGACAAATCATGGGCTTCCTTGTAAACAACCCTCTGTCATGGATCTTGTCACTCACGATATATCTGGCTAATCGATTTTCCTGCAGCTGCAGCCGCAAACTCACTTTTAGTCTGGTCTGACATCAGTTATCTATTTTTTCGGCAATCATTGTCAAATAATGGCCCTGAAAAAATATTTTCGCACGTCTTCGACCGGGCTTCGGTTTTCAGCGTACCTCACAAGCATCTTTAAACCCTTTTCATATGCGTACCATGGCGCTTTATTACAGACCTGTGCCGTTGTCTTTCCTCGCTTTAAATTTCCCAGTCACACCCCATTTTTCATAATGCATGAAATGTCCCCTCAAGAGCATATTTCACCTTCTACGAGCGAACATTTTATCCACCTGCACGTACAATTTTTCAAATTAGAATTTCGAGCACACTTTTGCACTACTTTTCACACACTCTGAAACAACAGGAGCAAAAATTTGCATATCTCTATGTAGGGAACCCCTGAACTACTCGATGACATTGACTTTCATCTACTAGGCATCAGCATTTCATTGGACTTCACTTAATGGAATTAGCATAAACATCTATTAATGCCTGTTCCTTTAATTTTTCTCGGCAGTGTCTTATGAAATCTTAAAATAAATTTTTCTCAGATGGTACCACATATTATAGAAACTAAATTTAACTAAAATAATTCGATAAATAGATAATTAAGTTCTGAAGATATTAAAATTTTATGATGCCAATGGAAACACACAAATGCACAGAATTTCAAAGCTTGAGTGCCTCATGAAATAAGAGAAAAGTCAAATTCAAAATTTAATCTTTGCAAGCATGAAACAAATCAAGTTAAATAACACAGAATAAAAATTTCTATGAACTGAAATTAAAAGTAAACGTGACGTTTAAAATTACCACAGACGATCGAAGTCACCTTTAATTTTCTTTTCCTCTTAAATTACTAGAATGAATAGAAAACTCAGTTCTAATAGATGGCAAGAATTTGAATTTTTAACCATTTTTAAGTACATTTTCTTCTAAAATTAAGAATTTGAAGATATGAACTTCAAGCAACTTTCTTTCTATTTTATACGCATTGGAATATCACAAAGCATCTTTGAGTTTCATACACACTGTTGTCCAAAATGTAAGTTTGGCTGAATGTGAAAATTTTGACATTTGTCTCTTGTGTGAATTCCGCAGCAAGAAAACGCAATAAGAAGACAATATCGATACCGCAGCATAAGCAAACATAAGCAATTCCGCAGTAAGAGAGCCTTTAGGGGGCTATAGGGTCTTTAAAGTTTCCAATTGTTAGATTTTTTAAAAATTTTATTTGAAAGTTTAAAACATTCTGTGCATTTTAAAGCATTACACATGTGTGCATACTTTAAATAATTTAGAAGATATAGTCAAAATCCTTCTCAATATATATCAATATTTGGTTAGTGATTTTTTAACTTTAAATGCTTAAATTTCAAAACTACATTTGCAGAACTCACGAGCAGTATTTTTAAGATATTATATAATAGCCCAGATCTCTCGGTAACGCTCTGACGTCATGAAAAATAAAACTCGAGCCATAGCACTGCGAGACGTTAAACTGCATTATTTCATTGTTAGAAAACCTAAATTTCAGTAATTTTAAATTTAAAAGAGTAATTTTCTTTCTAATTAAAATTTAATAGCTCTAAAATAGTAAAGTAAAATTTTCTATCGATTGATATAAAATTTATTTCGCTATGATCAGTAGTGCCCGAGAAATTTTAAATTATATTAATCATATATTTCAAATTAATTTCCGTTTTTTAATAGAAAGTAGTAAATAACGCCAGTGGTATATCATGCGCGTGATATAGTTTGGACGCCACGATGTATCTCGATGCACAATGCATTTATTGCAGTCGTGATGATATAATTTGACAATATTTTTTGGCAACGTTTGACAAGCAGAGAAGTGCTTTGTTTGAAACTAGATTTTCTATGTATCTAGATTATATCTACTAGATTTTCTAGATTTATTTTAGACCAAGAGATTTTTTGAGAAAGAAATATGTAAATAAAAATACATATTTCCTGTCATAAAACATATGTTTATTTTATTTGTTTTCAATCAATGTTAAACATTTCTCTCGCATATATATCTATTTAAACTCGTCAAATTTGACGGTTAATCTCTCGAATGAAGAGGTAATTTGCACCCGTCATACCATGACGGGTTATTTTTCTAGTTTTTAAGATATTATTCATCGCGTCACTTTGAAATTTTTCAGGTCTGCTTTTACAAACGCATTGAAGAAAGTCATGTAAAATCAAAGCATTATGGGTTATGATTTGTTTTCAGTGCTGGATATTTTGCTTATAATATTAAAGAAAAAAGTATTATCGCAGTTTAACAACATAAGAGATAAGTAAAACATATCCGGATATTTATTATATTACACAATTTCCGTGCTGTGTTATTCCGTAGGGAATTTTCGAAACATTTTTTTACAAGAGTTGATTAGTTCTTTTTAAAAACCTGCGCGCAAGCGAAATACATGGTTGACATCTTATAGAGAATTGGTTTATTTTATATATACATTTGCAATGGTTAAATTTATTACATTGATTTAAAAATTCATATTTAGGAAAGAACCAGCCTTATGCAACTTCAGTATAAAAAGCTATCAAATTCTGTAATTATTTGTTGCCTTATAAATAGTCGCACTTTCACTACTTTTGAGTTGCCTTTTCGTTGTTAAAGAACCTATGGCCTCTTAAGCAATTCCTTTTGATAATATTCTGTATCTCACACCTACTGTTCTTCCGTTACCGAATACTGTTTTTGATCATTACGTAAAGAATTTTCCTTACGTAACTTTCTCACAACAGGAATGTGGGAAAGCAACTGTAATGCGGAAAAGTTTTATCTGTAATTTACAAGACAGACTAGATTAAAAGGAATTCGATGCGAAGGTCGTCGTTGTGAAAATATCAACAAACAATTACTAATGTTATTTCTTAGAGTACTGAAAATATATGAAGAACACTCCTTTATTTGCTTTATTGTAAAAATTCTTCTTTCGACCAAATATCTCATTCTCCTTTATTTGCTTTATTGTAAAAATTCTTCTTTCGACCAAATATCTTAAAGAATATCGTACTATTTTAAAACCCTACAAAGAATGAAAGTTTAAAATAAATGTATGCTTTCACCAGATATAAACTGTTTTTATTAAATTTGTTCTTGTATTATAGGAATAAATTCAACAGTTTTTAAAAATACACATTTATTACGTAAGAAATTTTTTGTTTGAATTATTATCTCCTTTTTGGTATTTAATCCATAATGAATCTCTACAAATATAATGGATCTTGTAATCAGTTTTTCTCAAATTCAAAACTAGATGGCGCCCCTAATATGGAATCCAAATTTAATTAAATTAATCGATCAACTGATAATTAAGTTCTAAAAATATGAAAATAGTGTATTGTCAATAATATATATAATACACAAGACTACAAAATTCCTAAACTCTTAGTCCAGTCAACGAAGGGTTTGAAAACAACATTAAATCATATAGTTTTGAAAATTGGTAAAATTTTTTGAATTTTGAAAATTGGAACATACTAAAAGTCCCCGGTTCTGGAGGGTGAGCTCGCGGCGCCATCTTGGATTTCATCCCTCTTTTTAGATTTTCTTGAATATATCGAAAACTATTCAGTTTTCAAATTACAATTGATTTAACAAATTAAAGAGCGTAAAATCTCCTAAAAGTACATATTTTTAATTTTTTTTTCCAGCTTTAATAGTTTCCCAGATAATGGATCTCAAAGACTGCAGCCATCTTGGATTATCTCCCTCTTTTTTTAGATTTTCTTGAATATCTAGAAAACTATTCAATATTCAAATTACTTGGGATTTAGAAAAGTAAAGAGCGTACATTCCCTATAAAGGGATTCTTTGGTTTTTCTTCAAGCTTTAATAGTTTCTGAGATAATTGATCTCAAAGTGGATTTGTAAAAAGCCTTAGTTGATAGTCCAGTCAACTTAAGATATGAAAAAAAAGATTAAATTGTATAGTTTTGAAAATTGGTACATTCGTTCGTGAGGGACTTCTTATGAACATACTAAAAATACCGGTCCTGTGGGGGGAGGTGAGCTTGCGCCGCCATCTTGGATTTCATCCCCCCTTTTTTAGTTTTTCTTCAATATATCGAAATCTATTCAATTTCGAAATTACAATTGATTTAACAAATTAAAGAGCGTAAAGTTTCCTACAAATACATACTTCTAGCTTTAATAGTTTCCGAGAAAATGGGTCTCAAAGTTTTCCGCCATCTTGGATTCCATCCCCTTTTTTTAGTTTCTCTTGAATATCTCGAAATCTGTTCAATTTTCAAATTACATGTAATCATCAAATTAAAGAATGTAAAATTCCCTACAAAACGCATGCTTTTATTTTTCAGTTACTTTAACAGTAATTAATAACTTTAATAGTTTCAGAGATAATGGATTTCAATATTTCCTACCATCTTGGATTTTATCCCCCTCATTTTTAGTGTATTTTAAATATCTCAGGAACTATTAAAGCTAGAAAAAATAAAACAATGAATTTGTTGGGATTTTTATGATCATTAAATTTTTGTTTAACATGTAATTTGAAAATCAATTAGTTTTCAAGATATTCAAGAAAAACTAAAAAAAGGGATATAAAATCCAAAATGGTGACAAATTTTGAGACCCATTATTTCCGAAATTTTAATTTCTTAAATCAATTATAATTTGAAACTGAATATATTTCGAGATATTCAAGAAAAACTAAAAAAGGAGGGGGATGAAATCCAAAATACCGCCGCGAGCTCACCCCCCCAAGACCGGGAACTTTTAGTATGTTCATCATAAGCCCCACACGAACACGTGTACCAATGTTCAAAACTATATGAGTTAATGTTTTTTTCACCCCCATTTTGGGCCTTCGTTGATTGGACTATCAACCACATAAGGAAGTCGGTGAAAAATTGCTTACAAAATTTCATCTTTACGAACATGAAACAAATCAAGTTAAGAGAGCGTGAAAATGAAGAAAAAAGTGCTTTATTTCAAGAAAAGATGTTGCAAAACGCAAATAGAGGTTCAGTTTCTCTATTTGTATTTTGCTTTCGGAAGCCTGCTTCCACCTGTCTACAGTAAACACATTACAAAACAGTAGTCTAATTAGTTTAATTGGACTTTTAGAATGTCCACTGAATTTTTCGGAAAGCATATTTAAATGACATATGAACATTTTCAATTTTTCCAGCCGAGGTTTAGCAAAATATTAATATTACTAAGTTGGAATTCTTAGGAATAAAGTGCGGACATTTTCCGACTCATTTTAGAAAATGTTGCCAGCCACGTTATTGCTAAACGTGTGACGATACATGCCCATTACATTTAATCTTTTGATCATTTATAAAACACAATCTATGTTCAAAAACCTTTTTAAAAACTTCAACTCTGAAGTAGTTTTGAAGGCGGCAAAACACAAGCATCTTAAATAGATTTGTCAATTTTTTCTCAAAATCTCAGTTCCAATATTAAATGTTTTTTTCAATAAAAATTTTTTTGTATATCCATCTATTTTAAAAGTACTAGTTATCAAAGTCTGGTCAGCTAAAAGTCCTGATTTGCAATTTACAATTCTTTACCATTATCATCATTGTTTTAAAAAACTTTTTTAGATTTAATATAACTTTCAAGCTAATAAACGGGAAAATGTAGCTTATTCTGAAATAAAATTGATTTGATATAAACAACGAATTCTATATCGCGAAAAAAAATCGTGTTCTAAGTAAAATGCGAATAAAAACTTTTATGGAAAAAAATTTAAGCTGCTAATTCTTTTGAAGGTAGAAGCACAATTACTGGAACGAATAACCAGAAAATGTATTAAAAAAACCATTCCTTCCGGGAAATTAAATTCAAAATGCGAATTTCTTAAATGTTTTCAGAAGGAATGCAAGGAATGCAAAAAACTCATTGGATCATTACGCTTAAAATAAACTGAAGCAAAGCGTGATAAAAAAAACAAGCATTTCGAAATAATTTTCGATTTACGCCGTTTCTATAAAAAAAAGAAATCCACATAGCTAAACAACTAACTTTCGAAGAATAAGATATCTCTGCTTTTAAACACAAAAAAGTATGCCTTTTATATTTATTTGTGTTGAAAATTAAATTTACCATTGAAAGATATAATTCTCTGGTGGATTTTTAAGGAGAAAAAAGTTTTTTGAAATTAAATTTGCATATATTTTAAATTGTAATTAAGTTGTAATAAACAGGGTGTCCGCTTTAATCGTTGGTCAAAATCTAATTTCTAAACCGATACAGACAGGCATATACTTCCAATTGAAAAATACTTTAAATGGCGTTAGGAATTATATTTTATGTTGATTGAGTCAATTAATGTATTGATGAAAAAATAGAAAGTCTAAATTTGTATAGAGTTCCCCAGTCTTATTAGTCACATTTAACAAAATATTCTTGAGACATTAAAATTTTAAACAAAAACGTTCCACTCTTTTGTATGCAAAGTTTTCAATATAAAACGGCATAAAAATTTTGTATTTTAAAATAATTGTTTTTAATTGCAAATCGGAAACGTTTTCTGATGCAGTAATATGCAAATACGTAACCACAAATTGATTGGCTCAGAAAAAGCAATTATGTATAATATGACGCCAAAATTAGAATAATATGTGAGTAAAAAATTAGAATAATATGTGAATAAAAGCTTAATAATTATAGTGAACTTAAAATTTCACTTTTTTAAAATAAAATAAAACTTTAAAAAATATATCGAATATCATTTAACTTGATGTTCTAAGAAATGCGCAATATTTTTTTTTTTCTAAATAGCAACGCAAAAATACTCTTCTGCTCACAATTAAACTAAGTAGGCTTAACAAACGCTTAATGTTTATAAATATTATAACATAAAATCTCAAGTCTATTCAATGAAAAAAAATATATATGTGTACATAAATTTTAAAAAAACCATCATTTAGCAAAAACTCAAAATAAATAAATAAATGTTATTTTATGAGTTTACGGCGAAATTTTTAAAAAAATGCTTTTTTTGGGGAGGGGATGGTACAAATCTTCACAGTTCACTTAAGCAGAGAAACTTTTTGTTTCGGCTCAACATTTTGAGCATTGAACAGCTTTTACTATCAAAGTTTGTCCTTGGTTTTAGATCTTAAAACAAAATTTTTGTGCTTCTGAGCACACATAATAGCTTTTTCTTTCCACGAGTAGATAAACAAGCATTCAGTAGTACTTGAAGCACTTTTCAGCGATAAAATCCATGTTCTACTTGCTCTGTCATTAAAGACCAGAAAACCCATTAGAAAAATGCAAGCAGTTGCGTTATTTTTACTGCATCATTTCCTGTAATACTGCCTTTTGAAATTTTTAGGAGGTAGAATGAGTCCCTAGTTATCAATTCTCGCTGTAAGTATCTGCATGTAGAAACAAAGAGCAAAATCGTAGACATAATGATTATGGTAGTGGTGAGGATTTGTGTTGATAAGGCGAATATATAAATAACACAGGTTTAAAAATAAATGGATAAGACTGGATGGGAGGGCAAAATAGCTTTTGCTCAGTATAAATCTCTACAGTGGAATGGTTAAGGAAGGAATTCCTTTAATCCTTCTATGACGCAGAAACTGGATATCTGCAAAGTTTCCATTTGAAAATTAGCATAAACTATTGTTTAGCAAAGGATTCGGAAACCCTCCGCGCTTTTGCGCATGCGCCGGGCGGAGTTATTTTCATCAAAATAGGGGGAAAGTGAAGAATGGAGGGGTGATTTTTAGATTTTACTGAGCGTGATCCAACAAAGAACTCCGGAAATGCGCTCACATGACTCATTGCCTGACACCCCTTTCCGGTGTAAAATCGTCCAAAAGTGGTAGTTTCGGAATCCGTTACTGAACAGTATTGGGGAGAATCGCCGAATTTGGACCAAAGTCTAGAGCGGACCGGTATCATAAATGTTTGGGCCGTGAAATAGGCAAATTGTGCTGTGACAAAGTAAATGGGTTGTATAAAACCTTTTAAAGAAAAAGCGCTGTGATTACAGTTATAGAGCAAATGTTTAGGTTTAGGTATCATCAATTAACTATTTTAGCAAAAGACAAAACCCCTTACACTGGTTTAAAGTAAAAAGGTAAGTATGTTACTATATTTTCAGGTGTTAGAATATTTGTTTGGCAGCAATTTCCTATAATGATTATTAATGTAGCTTAAAAATAAGGTTAGGGGGTTTTTTGTTGCTGTTTTGTCTAAAAGTTGCCTCGAATGGGCGACAAACAGTTTCCTAAATTGGACTGTTTAAATTAATGTGACTATTCTCTTGAACTAGAGGAATAGCCCAGAAAGCAGATATCATTACTAGTCGTCCTCGTTACACCGAATATTCGGGAACTATTCGGTATTCGGCTCTTTTGCCGAATATTCGACCGAATATATTCAGGATAATAATTTTTTTAAATGTACTTTTAAATGTGCATTTAACAAAGAATTTTGCATTTAATTATTAAAAAAATTCTAAGATTTATCCAATTTTAAATTGCATAGTACAAAAGTGTATTTAATAATGTTGCATATCATTTATGAAGTTTGTTCCTTATGGTTTCATATATATTACCAGCTTCAAAAAATAAATGGTCACTATATAACGTTTGCTGGTGCTGAAAGACATTTTCTTGCTAAATTGCGAACCTTGGAAATTTTTCTGCATTTTTTTTCCACCAATTAAGTGGATACTCTATCCTACCTATTAGAAGTTCTTTATCAAAATAGGAATTTACTTCTAGCAGTTTTAATTTATCCATTCAATTTTTTGTTGTGTTTGCCATTGTCACGTTCTGAAATAATGAGTCATTTATTTCTTTGAAGCAATCTCAAAATGAGGAGGATTTCTCATTTCTTATTATTGGAATTAAGGTATTTAAAATATTACAAATATACATAAAGGTATTAAAATTTTTTAAATACATAAATAATAAAAAATCAGTTTTATATAATCTTAATATTTTTTCATTTAAAAGTTTAAAGATATTTCATTTACAATCAAAAGTGAAATATTTTTAAAAATTTGTTATTCTGCCTGAAATTTGGCCGAATATTTGGTATTTGGCTATTCGGCCAAATCACTATTCCTTACATCCCTAGTTCTTATAAATTGGTTAAAATTATTTGTCTAAAACTGTACATTTAAAATTGATCCAAATTCGGTAACCTTCCCCTAATTACTGAAACGGCAACAATAAACGACGTAGCTGATAACAACAGCTTTGAAACTTAGATTACACAATTTTCTATTACGAAATTCGCTAGAACTAGCTATAACGAAAATTCAAAAATTTATTGGAATTCCCTAGAAAGTGTTTAGAATATCATTCCTACTAAGATAAGTAAATGCAGTAAACAAATTCTAATGAATAAATACAATATTATTAACATAAAGATTCAGAAGAATTTCGAAATACTTTCTAATTAATTATTCAATTCTTGTGTGAGATCCTTAGAGATTTACGAAACGCTCGGCACATCTCAGCTCACACAATTATCATTCATTTGCATTCACATGGAAAGTGAGAAGTTGCTGCAGTGAACTGAAAATAACCTGATGAAAATATATAGATTATTTAAATGTATACCATTATATTTTTAAGAGGAATTATAAGAGAAATATATGCATGAGATGCTGCTGAACGATTAAAATGCAAAAATTAGATAATAGTATTCAAAGGAGGATTTAAAGAATATCTGTAATGAAGAATTGAAAGTCAAATGGAAAATTATGTACACTCAATTTCAAAAGTATTTAAATGCTTCCATGTTTTTGTCATTTTCCAGCATTTACATCTAAAACGAACGTTTATTTCTCCTTAGAGAGATTTCTACATTTCCCCCTCTATCAATCTGTGTAAATTTTGAATGTGAGTCTTATTATTTTTGATATAAAAAATATAAAAAATTATTTTTTTAATTTTTAAAAAATTAAAATTTTTAATGCCTTCCTGTTTATACGAAAACCAAATTTTCAGAGTCTATACTGTGGTTTTGCTTTTTTATAATTAAGGTATTATAGAAGTTATTGTTTAAAATAAGAATACTTTGCACACTTCTTGTGCATTTAAACAGAAACTATAAAGGTAGCAAAAAATTTGCAACTTTCACGTAAAAGCAAAACTCCAATACTTGTTTACATTACCCTTTTCATTAAAAAGTTTTGAATTACCTTAAAATAACTAATAAAACTTTACATTTGGTTTTATATTAAAATTACGAAAAAATAAATATTAGCCTTCGATACGGATGTTAGACACGAAACATCTGTTAGAAATACAACGTCTAGAAGTTCGAAAAATCTAAAATCATTGCAATTAAGAAATGAAAACTAAATTTCATGAAGCTATTGAGAAGAATAGGTGACCTTTGACGGAACTAAATTTTATTTAACTTTTCTTATAGTTAGCTATTTTAACAAAAATGTACACACGGAAAATGGAATATCAGCCTCGACTTAACTAGAACAACCTTGATTTAATATTTTTCATTCCTTTATATTTCAAAGTTAAAGTACTTAAGTTAACTCAATCTGATGAAACAATGTCAATATAGAATGGAATATGTAAATGATCGTGATACAATCGATTATTAGTAATTATTGTCTTATCGGTACATCAGTTGTGATAGCAATGAAAGATCATTCTACAACTGTTGTGTGGTAAAATATTGGGCAACTAATGAAATATAATTTGGAAACTTTCGTCATGATATCGAACAGAGTTTGCATAAGATAAATAAAAGTTGCATTGTCAGAATTCAGTTTTCTTTTTAACAAAATATGTCTGCTATAAAAGTGTCTATTTTCTGAGAATGTACAGAAAATGAACTCATTTTATTGTTCCCATAATAACGTATTTCTTCTTTCCAGAGCAAACATGGTGAAAGTCGTTTTGGAAGTTAAGCCCATTTTAGTCACAAGACTTGCTTCAATGTTATAGGTTGCTCGCCAGAACGCAATTGGATAAACCGAAATGCTCATATGTCTATTTACTGAAATAAAACTTGAATGCAGTTTTAAAATGTCAAACAAAATCAGTTCGAAGCAGCATCTATAAAACTTCAAGAGCAACATCTACTTCACTAAGTTTATTATGCATTGCAAATGTAAAGTAATATTTCTCCTTAATACCAGCAGACAATAAACACTGTTGTAATAGTACATAAAAACTTATGCTACAAATACACAAAAAATATTGGCTGGATCGTTGATTTCATTTCGAAATATGTTAGTATAACTGTAATTGCTTCAGTAAAGGGTTTTGAAATCTAATGCTTTCCAAGCGAAAATTTATTACCCTGCAATTTTAAATTGAATTTTTGTGTATTTATAAATAAAGCCTTTAGTAAGATTCATTCCATCCGAAATATATCATAATAAATAGTATATGTAATCTGACAACATTCAGCAGGAACAGAATTGTTTCTAAAGTAAAAGAATGAAACACTTAAAGTGTTAACAAGGATGTCTCGATAAAATCTTCTATTTACTCTGAATTTGGAGGTTCTCCAATTACATAAGCGACCTAAATGAAGAAATTGTTTCATAGGCCATAGTAATGTTAAGAAATTTTATAAATAGTTCTGAATCCGAATATGTCTTATAACTACTTCTCTCTTCAGAGTTATGTGTTATTTATTTGTTTTATATTACAGTCTGATTTTAACCAATGCGTCTATTTTTCCTTAAACTGAGAACGATTTATTACATGTGTCTGCAGGCATTACTTGCAAACATATAAATGAGAAATGGAAGATATCATGTATCCAAACGAACAGATTAATGGTTGCACTCTAGTATATTAATGACTCCACACTTGAATATTAATCTTAATATGGAAGATATCATGGAATTTATGACCAGCTTGGTAGAGTTTAACGATTTCTGACCATATTTAAAATAAATGTCTCAAACGCTTATAATCTCTAAATCATTTAGAACCAAAACCGAATCTTTCGATTTTTCTTTGAATATCCTAATAAACTTTGCTGCTTTCTCAGTGTGAGATTATGAGGAAACTGATGCAAACTTTTGTTCGGATTCGCTGCGAATTTTAAACTGAAAACCATGTGTTAAATGCTCCTGCGTGTTTTCTTTTCCATCATTTGGAATCTGAATTGTTATGACAATGATTTATTGAATGCTAAATATTTATAAAGCATAAGTGCGAATTTACCTTATCATTTTGCGTTCTGAAAAAAGCCTTGTTCTTTTAAATTAGTCTGGGATCTTATTCAAAATTGTTCACGTCAAATCAACCAAAAATTCCGAATGCAACAAATATGTTGTTTCGAAGCTTCAATAAGATACCTTTAAAAAAGCAAGTAGAAGTTTGAAGTAAAAACTTTTTATAAATTATCAACATCAATTATATCAAAAGAATACACAATTTATTAATCGAAAAAAATGCTCTTTACTGAACTTTTCAATAAAAAAAAATGACATTTTTTTGTGAGACATTAAATATAAAATTGAAACTTAATTATACATCGTAAAAATTAATTTTTGTGCATTTAAACTAGCAGCCATTAATTTAAATTTAGAAACGAAAAAGAAATTCAAATTTTCTGCAATTCAAAATGTTTAAAAAAGTAACTACTTTAAATAATTTGTAGAATTATATTTGATGCTCCTTTTTATTATTTATTTCATATGTAATCCTCTAAAACCCTCTGATTCGAATGCATTGAAATCTTAGAAGTACAAAAAAATTAATAGAATAATTAAAAATTATCTAATAAAAGTTTTCGGAAACTAATTTATTTCAAGTGTATTGCATCTTCAAATTCCATTAAATAATCATTTAAAGATTTTAAATTCATTTAAATTTGAATAATATTTTATATTTTAGTTTTTCCTCCTTAAATATAAAATCATCTCTTTAAATAAGAATTTCTTTTGAAACAGAATAAACTTCATAAGACAGAAATTTTCCTCTTCGCTGATACTTTTTTTTAAGTTTCATTTTAACTTTTCAATTTTTAAAGTCATGGGAAGTACTTTCGAATTTTATTTGTATTATTCTTTGCTGAAAATGATATCATTTCGAGGAAAAGTTTTAATATCCGTTGCTAAAATAACATTGATATTAAAACTTTCTTTCCAGTACTTTCCCAGAAATTAAAAATTTTGATCTTTTATTTTTAATTTAGATCTTTTCGTTTAATAACTTGAAATTAGTTTCGTCTGCGGTTTAATTCGAAATGTCAGATTGGAAAATCAAAATGTTTTGAAACGCAACTTTTGTGGGAAAAAAACCAGTTTTATGCAATACTAGCCGCCTTCGTAATTATTCCAGCTTGCAAGCAATTAATAAAATATAATTTAAATTGAATCTCTTATGCATAATTTGATATTCATGGTTCCCTTAACAATTTCAAATTGTGATAGACATTTAACCCATGTTCTTTCAGTAGCTTTGCACCTGTTTTGTTCGTTGTATGCTTGAACGTCCCTAATAGATTCAAGTGACTGGCTGTGACATGCAACATCAAATTGCACAGTGTCGGCATCAACTTCACTCTTATTCCT
This sequence comes from Araneus ventricosus, assembly GCA_013235015.1. Taxonomy (NCBI): domain Eukaryota; kingdom Metazoa; phylum Arthropoda; class Arachnida; order Araneae; family Araneidae; genus Araneus; species Araneus ventricosus. Next base: position 563 of record BGPR01038650.1, on the reverse strand, counting down.
CTTGCAAAATATGCATTTGATTTTAACTTTAAAATGGCGCGGCAAATTTGACTTCCAGCCGCATGTTAGCTGGATGAAAATACGCTGATTAAAACATAGCATTAAACATTAAGATATTACCTTATCTTTCAACATTGATGGAGAAACACGCAAATAAATGTTTGTTTAAACAATGAAAACGGTTTGAATTGCGTTGCAACAATGAAATGTATTGCTGCATATTATGTCAAAAATATTTTTAAAAATTCATTAAAATTAGAGAAAAATTGTACGGCAACTTAATTGATATCATTGAAAAGGTAATTTTTTTTGCACTTTCAGACGGCGTAAAAATCATTTTTATATTGTAATATTTTCGGAAGTTATTAAGGAAAAACGCCAACATTTTGCTCAATTTTTAATTAATTAAAATTTCAAAACAAAGGCTCCGAGGTGCGCATTCCCACCCTCAAAAGTATGTTTGTGCCAAATTTCGAGGCTCTGAGCCCAGTGGTCTGTTTTGTAGAGCTCAACACATACATTCTCCTTTATTATTAGTAGAGATTGCATGAAGTAATGTGAGA
>BGPR01038649.1:0-14623 GCA_013235015.1 Araneus ventricosus | reverse complement strand
TTTTTTTCTACTTTATAGAAATATTTATATTGCACTGAGTTGCTTGGAAACATATATGACTTTATTCACAAGTTCTGAGGCAATTAATCCCTTTATGTGTACCGTCACCTTGAGTTGTCATTTGCTATAAATGCATAAGATACTTCGCAAATGTTGCTTTGAGCTTTCATTATTAATTATTTTAAATTTTATTTCATAAATTGAATAATTGTTTCTTTAACAAAGATTCAGTACTTCATATTTTCTGTTAATCTTACATTATTCCAAAAGAGTCAGTTAAATGAATCAAGTTCCTATTTTCGACAATTTATCTCGACGAATAAAATGTACCTCAGCATTTACTGTTAATTCTAGAATGCTTTAAACAAATAACACTGGGCAACACTGATTTTGCTTGTTTCATTCCAGTGATTTTATGGGAATTTCACAGTGCTGATTCCGAATCTTTCATTCTTTTTGTCAGATTGGCTCTAGTTTTCGAGATAAAGTGAAAATTATATTTCATTATTAATATGTACACACTACAGAGATAGCACTTACACTGTCTCAAATATAAATAAAAAATAAAATTAAATCAATGCAATAAGTTAATTTAATCCTAAAGAGTAATCATTATAAAAATCACAAGACAAATCTATACAGAAGTCACGTGAAATCTCTGTCAAATGCAAGTTAAGGAATAAAATTCGAAACAATATTAATGAATGAAATAAATTTCAACAAATAAAATAGATGAATCAGAATAGTATGGTAAAAAATACGCAATGCTGCTGCGTTAAGTTCAATAAAATGAAAATTAAATATGTTAGTTCAATTAATTCATGGTAACGCTTTTATTTGATTTCTTCTTAAAAGACTATTTCGAGATGTTTATTTTGAAAACTACGAAATATACCGGAAAAAATCATCTACAAAAGTATACAGAATTACTGATTCAATATAAAGTGAAACTCATTATACAGCGCGATTACAACTTAAGTATTAGTGTTTAAAACTCCAGGGCCGGCCTTTTTGCCCATTGGACCAATTGCTCCAAATAGGGCCCAGCGTCTGAGGGGCCCCACGCCACAGTGTAAAAAAGAATGTACTCAAACTTATTCAAATTAAAATCAAGTATCGTTCAAGTAAAATCAAGTAAAATAATATCATGCGGGAGTGGTAGATATCACTTTAAGAATTTTTATTCTTAAAAAAATTATATGGGATGAAATCAATCGAGGCCTATTATTCAATCAAAGAATTTTCTTTTAGTACAATCCCTGATTGAACTAATTCATGCAAAATATATGCTAAGAAAATTATGAATTCTGAAAATGAAATTAAATTAACCCTAAATTTATGAATGTGGAAAGCGAAAAAAAATTATGAATGCTTTTACACTCAAAATATGAGAAAGGAAATGCTCAAAAAGGAGTGAAATCGAGAAGAACATGATGTAAGATACTAAATAATTTTATTGAAGATTACAGTGGTATTTCTACTCTATTAGATTTATTTTTAAAAATATGCCCGACTATTCTTATTCAATCTTTAGTTTCCTGAAAAGTTACCCTGTAAATGAAAAATGACAATGGGGCCCTTTTTTGGGGTTGGAAAATGATATTTTATACTAGATGGATTGACAAAAACTGATAAACTGTCAAGAAAGTTTCAATTTTCAAATCCAAAGTTTTATTACTGTTTGAAAATTTGAATACTTGGAAAAACTGTGTGAAATTTATTCATCTAACAAGCAGAAACAACTATTCTACTGATGTTAATGAACATAAATTTTATTTCGTTTCCACTAGAAATTGTAATTATAAAATGTCCACTTTTTGGTTTTCTCTGCTAAAAATTTATCATTATTAGAAATTCTTAAATGTTCTTTCTTTTTTGAAATTTAATTCTTTTTTAGCCTTTATTTGTAAAAAAGGCAATTTTTTTCACTTTTTAAATAGTTTATCATTAATTTGCTGAATTCTACGGTTGATAAAAAATTATTTTATATTTCTTGAATAAAGAATCTGATTATTACTCATTATTTTTTACCTGACATTTACATATTACAGAAATAATAAACTTCAAAAATTCAGTAACGAGAAATAATTCAAAATTTTCTTTTGTTGTTTTTTACTTTATATTTACGTCCATGAAAACTGGTGTTTTAATCTTAAATAGCAGCCCTTGATAGGTTAAGTTATTTGTAACTTGTTGTGAAGAAATCAACTCCAACAGAAAAACGCGTTTAAAGCTGTTATTGAAACATTAAAACTGATATAGATCAAAATTCCTAATAATTTTTAAGATTCCCTAAGGGAGTAAAACAGTCTTCATTAAAGAAAGTGAAAATTTCTATACTATTTTCCGAGTTATTCTGGAATTAAATAAATAAATAAGAAGGGGCTAGAGAGCCTTTTTTCGGGGGGAGGGATTTAATGAAACATTAAAATCGATTTAGAACAAAGTTCACAGTAATTTTTAAGATTTCCTAAAGGAGTAAAGCAGTCTGCATTAAAGAAAGTGAAAATTTCTGCATTATTTTCCGAGTTATTTTGTAAATAAATAAATAAACAAGAAAGGTCTAGAGAGACATTTTTTTTCATTTTTGGGACTTATTGAGACATTAAAATCGATTTAGAGAAAATTCCTAACAATTTTTAAGATTCCCTAAGGGAGTAAAACAGTCTTCATTAAAGAAAGTGAAAATTCCTGTGCTATTTTCCGAGTTATTTTGGAATTAAATAAAAAAACAAGAAAATGCTAGCGAGACTTTTTTTCTTACCTTCTTAACGAGTGTTTACGTTTTAGCTTATTTAACAATTTTTATCTTATTTAAGCCTTTTGCAGAACCCCATGCATCCCATAAAAATATACTCCAAGAGTATCTAACTCGAGAGACACAAGTTTCCTGGAAAATTTAGTTTAATTACTTCATCTTCTTCTAGGAGAAAATAAGGCAACTAATTAATTGCTTAAATGATGTCAAATTACGCTTTATTCGCAATTTTTTCACGTATATTCAGATAATGGCATTTTTTTTTCATCATAATCTTTAAAAAATGTCGTTCTGATCATAATTGAAAAAAATAAGTAAGAGTTTCTTGCAAGAGTCCGTAATAAACTTTCCTTTTACAACGGAATAATGAGTTCCTACATGATGAATTAAACAAGTTATGCTCTTTACTTTTGACTTAGTCTAGAGGATTTATTATAATCTCTTGAAATGGCTATTATGCCCATTTCTATTCATCTGGAAAGCTTCTTTTTATGCGCTTATTTATCTGCGAGCCGGGCGAGATTAATGAATCAATATAATTCCATTTCAATTTCAAAACAATGAAAAACTTTTTTTAAGTAAAAGTAATGTATTAATATTCATTCTCTAGATTAAGACGAACGGAGAATTACACTCTTTCATTTTACTTTTGTTATAAGGAAAAGCTTGCATTAATGAATGCTTTTTATAGTTACATAATCCCTTTATGTTAAAAGAATTATCTTCCTTTCAAAGATTATACATTTTTAAATAATGTTTTTTCAATAAATTTTTCGAATAATAATTTTCTAATGAAAAGTGAAATAAAGTGCAGGATTTACTTGTAAATGATTTTGAAACAACTTTTGAAAAATAATTATGAAATCCCGATTCATTAAGACAACTTTAATTGCTTCAAAAGTACTACAGACGCATTCTAAATATTCATTTGAATCCTGAAAAGCAATTTAAAAAATTTTTTAACGAAATTAATATATGTGTTCAGTGTTTCTTTCGAACTTTCTGTCTCGAGAATTGTATGATAATCCTGTCTTCTTTTTTAGCAAATGTACCGTTTCATTTTAAGAGAGCAATTTTCTTCTTTTCCTTAAACACATCCAGTATTTTTTGGACTTTAGTCATTAAAAATGTTTTATGATGAAGATAGGTTTTTCTGTTGTTTTTGCATGAAATGATCAAAATGTGAAGAAAAATTTCATCAATTGTGATAAAGGAAACACATTTTATTCCATTACCTAAAAAGCTTAACATTCTATCCAAGTACTTATAGAAAACATAAAATTCAAGACATAGTTTATGAACTATTCATAATTAGTTACTGTAATTAAGTTGGCACTAATTGTACGAATTAGCCAAACATTACATATACATTTCAGATGCTTTATTTATTTAGAGTTTGGAATAGGGATTATTGATAATACCTACCATTACATAATTAACGGGTTTTTCACTGTAAGTAATAAAAGTTATTAAGAATGATATAATATACGAGTGCAAGTAAAAAGTGATTAAGAAAGATTTAAAACTATACGAGATCTATTTTGAGACATACCTGTTAATCGAATCAGCAGTTGGATGAGGGAAACAGGCGCCAACAAGTTGGATGAAGGGAACAGACGCCAACAAGTTGGATGAAGGAAACAGACGCCAACAAGTTGGATGAAGGAAACAGACGCCAACAAGTTGGATGAAGGAAACAGACGCCAACAAGTTGGATGGAGGAAACAGACGCCAATAATTTGGAACTCACACAACGTGCTCAAAACGTGTGTTATTACATTGATGCTCATTATTAGCCGAAAAAAAGGAACGAAAATCACTAAAGACACCACTGATGTAAAGAATCTATTATAAAATGTTGGTTAATTTTTCAGTTTAGTTTAAAAACAAATGCGAAAAATAGAAAGATATTTGTATTATTTCCCTTTTTCAATCTACAGATTCCTTTTAAACTTTTGACTACTTACGTCCACTTTGACTTATACGTCCCACTCACCTCTTTAATTTACTACCGGTATAAAAATTGCTTTAAAACTCATCGTTATATGACCCAGTTGTAGGACAAAACAATTGTGCTAATTTCATCTTTAGTCACCTAGATGAAACAGCCTATTTTCCCTTCAAAAACCATTGTTTACTAAAAACTTTTCTTCCATGTATGTTTGATAGATTTGATCTACTGGAAAGCAATACATGTTGTTTTTGCAATAATATCAATGAAATTTTGTGAATATATAAATAAGCTTTCACAAAACTAATAATAATCATGTTTTATTTATCAAAATGTAGTGATTTTACTTTCTCGTATACGAAGTATACAAAGAGAAAGTATTGTAATCGTCAAAAATTCGAACTCGAGATTTTGACGAATCTCCATGTTTTAGACCTCCCCGAGTCCGAAAAACACAATTTTTGAATTATGTCTGTCTGTGAACACGATAATTCGAAAGTTTTTATAGCTACGAGGATGATATTTGGTATGTGATCTTTAAACACAATTTGTAGATTTCTATGAAATTTTGGACAAAATCCGTCTACGAGAAGTCCGTCTGTCTATCTGTCCACGTTCATGTGAACACTCAGAAACCTGAATAGCCTGATGGATAAAATTTAGCACACAGTTTTATCATCATGAACATAGATAGGTCCGTATAAAAGTTTGGGGAATATCCGTCAAATGGTTGAGTGTCTGTCGGTTTGTATAATCGCATACTTTTGAATGAAATAACTTAACAAAATTACTTAGATAAATGAAATTTTGTATGTGCCCTTCTAACCTAAATTGTAGATTTGTGTCCAATTTTCGTGTCAATCGGTTAAAAAAAGGCATTCAAGTTCGAAAGTTGGTTTTTCTTATCTTACTAACCCTATTGCGAAATCTTACTAACCCTATTGCTTCCGATTCTATCTCACCATACTACGTCTTGGCTCATTGCCAAATTCGGCTCGTTGCATCTTGGTCTGCCTTTCGCTTTCATTTCGGTGATTTATAGTCAGTCACAAAGAAATAGTTTCCCGAAAAGAGTTGCATATTTAATTTACGGTTAGTTTTATTTTGTAATTGGTAATGCATTTTTTTCTGTTAGTGGATTTTGCATTATTTTCACTCGGCACTTTTTGTGAAAGTTAATGCCACTTATGTTCTGTTTCTCATACTACTTTTTTATTTCTTAAGCACTCTGGCAATGTGCAGGAGATTTTCTATTACAACATTTTTCTCCAACTGTGCTCGAGACGCTTGATGCGTTTTAGTGCCTATTAGCTTATTTTTCCTCCACATGTGTTAGGAGTATACTAGAAAGTTTAGGGGAGACCACTCCCGCTGGATTGGTTATGGGACTATTAGTCCCCCTCAAGCCTTTTCTTGGAGAAGAATCTAAACAATTATTTTGGCTCATTTGGAGCCTATTATCTTCAATCGCATAGAAAACTGGATTTAAAAATCCATAGTCAAAGGGTTAAACCAATAGTCATATGACGAGCATGACACCTGAGCCGACATCCCACTTCCCCGACACAGAAGTGGGAACGTTTGATCCGCGATCATAGCTTTACCGCGCACGAGACTCGCACACACTTCTTCCAGTTGCGAACCCGCGATCTTCTGACCGCAAATGCAGAGTTGCCACGTCCTTCCTCTTCACACCATATGTTTGCCGTAGTATGGTCAAATGTGCTCTTGCGCCATTAAAACGATGACAGCCAATTAACTAACCACAGTTTGTCATCGGACAACCGTGGCCATTGGAAAATGATAAGAGCAATTTAATTTGCATTATTTGATTCAGATTTGCCGGATAACTGTTACTAAAAGCATGTTTGCTGATTATTAACTCCTTAATAGTTTTTTTCAGAGCTTCACTCAAATCGAATTATGCCGTTTTTAAATTTATACACTAAAATTAAGTCATTCATTGACTTTATAACTAGGGTTGCCGTAATTTATTTGTTCAAATCCGACACGTTAGGGGGTGAATGGTCAAGAATTGTAATGTATAGTATAAAATTCTAAAACCTGCCTACCATCGACGCTTTTTCTTAACACTAGCACAGAGATTGAGGAAGTCAAAAAAAATTTAAGACTTCAGAATGCAAAGATACTTTTTTTAATGATTAGAGAAAATGCAAAGATGCAATTTTTATTAATGAAAAACAGAATTGAAACAAAACTGTCAAAACTATCAATTTTCAGTTTAAAATGGCGCCTGGGTAAGGAGGCTATTCCGCTTTCTCATCAACAGACAGTTTCAACAAGAAATTTTCTTTCTTTGTAGGAATGACGTCAGTTTTTGCGAATGCATCAGATCTCCTTTACTACAACCAAATTTTTTTCTCACCTCCTTTACTGCCGTAAATCCAGACATTTTGAAGATTCGGACACTAGTCCGGACGGCATATTTACAAACCCTACCCTGATAGAACTGTGGCAGGAAATCAGTCAATATCATTGGCTACGAAGAGCAGTGACGTCGTTTTCAGCTCTCGCACGAAGCGTACGGCAATCATAACAAAACAAGAGTCGTCCTACTTTTCTTCTCCGCTTTCCCACAGTTGAGCACAGAAAACATTCTTCCGTGGGTTGTAATATTTTTAAAAATTATATTATTTTTAAAATATCATAAAAAATAAAACAACCCACACTGTAAGAAATTATACTAATGAAAAGTACACGCACGAGAGCAAAGAACGACGTCATCGGCTCTCGGCGAAGCAAGCCAATCATATTGTCCGATTTCCTGCCTCAGTTCTATCAGGGTAGGGTTTGTAAATATGCGTCCGGACGTGAACCTGAAATCCGGACGTATAGTAACCCTAGTTATAACTCAATATAAAAATGACCGGTAAACCATTAGCATCTCAATTGTTACATGGACGTGTAGTTAAATCGATAAGAAAACGCATCCCCAAAACAGAAGGGGGGTCAACTAATCAGACAGTACAAAAACTATACTGTTATGAGGACAAATAACACTCCAGTAATGAGCTTCATTTTCCTATTTCCGTATATGTATACTTGGAGGTGCAAAACCCTCGCATTCTTTTCTTTTTTTCGAGCTGAGATTTAGAAACTTTCAAGAATGCAGAACTTTTATGAAAATTTTCTGAGAAATTTTTAGATGATATTTGGGGATCTACAAAAATTTACAAAAACATCCATCTCCTCTCTAATTGGACACAATGAGAAGAAAAAGCGGTTATTTTTCTCTCTTTCGTTAGTTATCTGAAGTTTCTGATGATACAGACAATTTTACAGATGCTATCAATACTTTTTTAAGACAACGCGTTATACCTCAACGGAATTAAAACAGCCTTTTGAAAAGAAACATAATGACATATTTTTAATTTAAGTTTGCTGAAGCATTGCAAAGCATCTCTTTTAGAATAGTATATTATTATTATGTGTATTATTACAAGACGTAAAATGATTCTTCAAAACTAAGCCTACATACTTTTCACAGTAATTTGGCGATAATTTTTGATTTTGTTGTTGTGTATCTAATGCTAAGTGTGCTATAATTTCTAAACATGTAGTGTTACAAGAAGCATAAACGATGCTCGTAGGTAAAGCATAAACTTATAAGTCATAAATACTGTGCGTTCGAAGAGATACCAGAGTGGAAAATATCTTCTCAGGGAACTAACCCATATTCATGTTTGAAACAAAGTAAAGTTTCATCGCAAATAGACAACCTGACTGCATCGTCCTCATTTAGTTGGATGTCTATATACCACTTTACTTAAAAACAAATGAAGAAAATGCATTATTTATTTATTTAGCCCTCATAGGCTTTACCTACCTGTCCAAAACGGTGTATGGCGCATGAATACCGGCAGGGAAGATTCACAAAACGTACAACACAATGTATGAAAGAACACAGTGTCAAAAATCAAGAGAAAACAATACACATGATAATATACAGAAAATTCAGAAAAGAAAAAATTAAAATTAAGACAAAGAACTAAAACAAAACTAAAATGTATGTAGAATACATAATAATACTACATTAAGAAATTTTAAAAAATGCAAGGAAAAATTGTAATATCAGGCGGGGAAATTCCGAATTAGTAGTAATTCGGAACGGCTACTCAAGAGCATATTGGGTGAGGCACAAGCGAACTGCAAAGCATTTGCTTTGTTTAAGACACTCTAGAGAAAGAAGAAAAACACTTTCTTAGTTATACGTTAGTTAACAATTTAGTAAACTTTTTCCTAGTTAACGTTTGTTACCTTTAATTGCAACCGCGTTCAGAAAAGTTAAATCACAATTTCTCAAGTTTCGTTTTCCATTCTATACGCCGGTTATATGCAAGCTAAGTTGCTAATTTATATATATTAGGTCTGGATATTTGAATTTTCGTTTTTGGATTTTTTCTTGAGGAACAGGTTACTGTTCTTAATTACCCCTGACTATTTTTGCTGCGGCGTAATTGGGAGCAGGCTTTTAATGTAAAAAAAAACTATATTTTTATGTATTTGGAATAACTTATTACTTTATAGGAAGCAATTTTAAATCCAGGAACGTGATTGCTTTCCGTCCCTTCAGGAAAGCTCGCTGCCTTATGTCAAATTAACAACTGACATTTTAAAACAATTTACAATGTGATCTACACGCATATAACATTTGACGTATGATAGTTCTTTGTTAGTACGGATATGAAGCCGTTTGACTTCAAGTTTGGAAGAAAACAACAAACTGACGACGAGAAAGAAGAAAACGTGATACTGATGGAGGAATCTGAAGATGATGATTTTGGCTCTTTTCAACAAGAACCGGAGGCTCCTTGAGATGGAGGAGGTAATTTATCTGAAATTATCCAGTCTCAATTTTTCAACAAACAAGTTCGATTTGATCGAAAACGTTGAAGGTGCTAGAATGAAGACACATTATTCACACGTATGTGAGATTCAAGAATTTGATGGTGGTGAACATGATATTATAGGTTTGAGGTCCACCAATTTGGCTAAATCAAGTCGGTGCTGAATGACCAGTTTGTTATTTCCAAGAATCAGTTAAAATCGATATTCCCAGATCGAATCTTTGAAGTAGATTGTCAGAAAGAATTATTCGGTTTTCAGGTAGAGTAAATGTCAAAGAAAAATTTGTAGAATATTGAATAGAACGTTCGATTTCAAGTTTCTACTAATTTGTATGTGTGATTTTTAATTCTTACCTATTTCCTTCTAGCGTGTCATATTATTCACTTTGTATACAGATTCATTTCCGAACTTTTCCCTACAAAATTTGAGTTAGAATGGTTAGAAATTACACCAACTTGAAGGTAGTAAACAGTTATAATAGTTTATATGTGATATTCTATGAAATAGAAGAAATTTTTGCTGGAAAGCATTCAAAACACAGTAGTTTGGGATAATTGGAGAAAAGCAATTAAATGTATTTTGAGACAATATGAAGTAGTTTCTAATCATTTAAAAATTATTATTTTCAAATCAATTAGCTACTGTGACCAGAACCCGTTATACGTGTCCCCAATTACCCCGTAATCTCTGGGGAATTGGGAACACTTCGGGGTAAAATAAGAGCGCTCTTAAAAGTGAGGTTAATAAATTATTTTTTAAAGGAGGTATTGTTTAATGAACCCTTCAGAATATGTTTATGCACTCACAAAAATATGGACCTATTCTACATTGCATACTATTCTTTTAAATAGTAAAAAAACTGCAGGGTCTGCGAAATTCGTTACCAATTACTCGAACTGACCCTAAATAAATCAGCATAGAAAAAGATATATTAAACTGCTACACAATCTGAAATTCAATAGTTAAGAGTTTGTGAAGAACAATCCTTGAAAAGTTTTGGAAACTGGGGTACAAAAGGAGATTTTTCAACGGAGGCTTCCAATCAAATTTCAAGGCTTTTCCTTCATGTTTCCATATCCTACACTCCAAAAGAAGATGTTTAGAATCCCCTTTGTCTACTCTATAATTCCATTTCTCACTCTTACCAAAGAACAGAACAAAACAAAGAAAGCAAGACAACATAATGGCGGAAACCCTCTTCTCGTACGTCGTCAGGGGTCAAACCGAAGAAGCCGAGTTCCAAAACGGACTTTCTCTGTATAAGGGCAGGACTTTAGTAAAACATAGCCCAAGTTTTTACCCAAAATGTCCTAAAGTTGAATGGAAAATAACATCCTTCAGAAATAAAAGTGCAAAAAATACTCTCAAAAACAAAAAAGAAGAAAAATTATCCAACCTTACCTCACCATTTTAGGAGTCCACCCTAAACAAATGCAAAACGAAACAGGAAGGGAGAAGAAAAAAATTAACCCTGTGAGAGAAAGAGTAAAGCGCCATCTATATTATTTATTTTGCTGATCTTACCAAAGAAGAAACCAATTCTGGTATGTTTTGAAGATTCCATGTGCAGTGGAAACCTGGTTAAGGAAAAAGTCACCTTTTAATCTCTTTAGATATACTTTATCAAAAATTACCTCGTAACTCTATCTTTTATAGAGGTAGACCATCTTTCCTGCCAAATGATCACAGCATTTTTCTTTAATTTTGTCTTACCTTGTGTTTTTTAATCGAAATTTTTTTAATCCACGATTAATTTTTTGGTTGCGAGCATTGAAAGTTCGTCGGCTCAAGAGAATGTATTAGAAATTAAAACATTTTCTCTTACTTACCCTTCTCCTTCCTTTCCTTCTAATAGACACGGTATATTAGAAATTAAAACATTTTCTCCTACTTACCCTTCTCCTGCTTACCCTTCTTCTACCATTCCTTCTAATAGACACGGCATATTAGAAATTAAAACATCTTCTTCTACTTACCCTTCTCCTTCCTTTCCTTCTAACAGACACGGTATATTAGAAATTAAAACATTTTCTCATACTTACCCTTCTCCTTCCTTTCCTTCTAATAGACACGGTATATTAGAAATTAAAACATCTTCTTCTACTTACCCTTCTCCTTCCTTTCCTTCTAACAGACACGGTATATTAGAAATTAAAACATTTTCTCCTACTTACCCTTCTCCTACCATTCCTTCTAATAGACACGGCATATTAGAAATTAAAACATTTTCTCCTACTTACCCTTCTCCTCCCTTTCCTTCTAATAGACACGGTATTATACATTAGTGCGATTCTGTCCTCAATGTGTAAAAATAATCATAAACGAGTTAAAAGTTTCAGTGCGTTGAAAGTCCACACAAATTTCATATCACTGTTCAGACTTCGAAAATCAACAAATCCATACTTGGTAATTTATTACTTAACTGCGTCGTGGAAACTTTATTAAAAGAAGTTTTTAAACTCTTCAATCAATAAGATTTGATAAAAGAGCCCATTCATTCTCCACCAAGTTCTGATAGCCTTAAAAAACGTTCCATGTAATGGTAAAATTGATTAAAAAAAGTAATTAAAGATATTCCGATTTTGAAGTTAAATGCGAAAACTGAAGAGATGAGAAAGAACAAAAAAATTGATAATTTTTTTCCTGAGGTGAAAGATAATACGTTTAATTTGCTCGTGAAGGAATATCGAGAAAAAAAGCAAGAAGAAACTCATGTGAGTAAATTTTGGGTAATATACCACTTGCAACAACTTTTCTTTTCCCAAATTCATTAAAACAGCAGTAGTGGTGACAGAAAACTAATTAAGCCTCGACTTAATTAATAAAAAGAGATTATCTCCGGATGGACAAAAGAGTCCCTTTTTTCATCTCCCTTTTAATTTTGTAGATGTAGGTCACAGAAATAATGTAACACATAAACGATATTAAGGAGGAATAAAATCCTCATACAAAAATGCAACTAAGTGGATTAAAAAAGAACAAATATTGCAAAAAATATAGAGCTGATATATCTTTAAAGGCAAGATTGTGGTGGAAAGGAAAGGGAGAATATCTCATTTTACTCAGAATCATTACAAAAAACTGTGGTCCGTTTGTAATTTATTTTAATTGCATGCAATCAGTAAAACGAACAAAAAACTATGCTTTTTGTGTTTCGTTTAATTGCATTATTTTAGCTCATGTAATTTAACACAATGTAATATTCGTAATTTATCAAATTTAATGCGTTAGTGAATTTTCCAGAGCATTCTGCTTTTTTTAATATTTAGTTGATAATAAGAGTATATTTTAAATTACCAGCTGGAAATTAGAATTTGTTCCTTAATAATAAACATATGCTAAACATGCGGGGGAAAGGAAAGGGAGAATATCTCATTTTACTCAGAATCATTAAAAAAAACTGTAGTTCGTTAGTGATTTATTTTAATTGCATGCAATCACTAATACGAACAAAAAAACTATGTTTTCTGTGTTTCATTTAATTGCATTATTTTAGCGCATGTAATTTAACACAAGGTAATTTTCATAATTTATCAAATTTAATGCGTTAGTGAATTTTCCAGAGCATTCTGCTTTTTTTTATATTTAGTTGATAATACGAGTACATTTTAAATTACCAGCTGGAAATTAGAATTTGTTTCTTAATAATAAACATATTCTAAACATAAGATATAAATGGAATATTTATCAGTTTAAAAGCTTAGTATTATCCTCCACACTTAGTTTGATACAGGAGAAGATAAATATTTTATTGAAATGATGAAGTTAAAATTTTAGTTTCTTTGGTATAATCATCAATGAATTGGAAAAATATGTGACTTTTTTTTATCATTATTTTCATAGAAGACATTTAGATTATAAGAACTGACTTAGGAGATGACTAAACGCACTGCTCAGTAGATGATATCCGTTTCCTAACTACTTTTGCGTTTTTTTACAATTAAAATGAATGATTTATTATCTTATTAATAAAATTATTTACTTTCTACATTTTGGACATGAAGAAGGAAATTTTTGGCGAAACAATTTAAATCGAACAGATTTTTTAAATTAACTTAGCGATTTTCATTGAAGAATAAGCTCAAAATCATTTATTTAATTTAATTTCCTACATTTATTTATAAATCTTACACTCAATCTACGAGTGAATTAACAAAATTTTTGTGAAATAAAAACTGCGTAGTTTGGGGTTAAAGTTTTCTTCCATTTTTCATATATCGTCGCTTCGCAAGCAACACCTATCTCAATTTTTGAAATTTCAAAGAGGAAGAAGATATTCAAATTTTCGCAACCAATAACGGATATTTATGAATTTTTATAACATCTGATATGAACATGACACCACATGGTCCTACTAGATGCGAAAAAAATTCAGAAACATTCGGCATTGGTTGAGAAAAATTCAGTTGTTTCTTCCTCTTTAAAATTTAAAAAAATTGAGATGGGTGGTGTTGCTTGTTAAGCGACGATATCTCATTATTCCTGACTGACATTTATTTCTGCAGTTGTGACGCAGTACAATTCTAACTTAAACACTTACGATCTGAGCGTGCATTCTATCGTACATCTAAAATATAAACGTCGTGAAAAGGCCTCTAACGCTCAGGAATATCGGCGTGGTTACGTGCCAGCTTGCGCTTTCTTTGTTAACAGCTCGCCCAGAAGGGTTTGGGGAAAAGGGGAGGTTTTTTTTCTTAGAATTCGGAGCGGGAGAACAGGGGATGGTTTCGAGATGTTTTTGAGAGGGTGAATTTCCCTTATCTTTGAAAGTGAAATCGTTCAAGTGTTTTGAGATCTCTCTATTCCAATGGTCTTAGGAATCTAAAATATAAAAGCCGTAAGAAGGCCTCTAACGCTCAGGAATGTGGGAGTGGGTACGTGCCAGCGCGCGCTTTCTTCGTTAGAAGCTCGCCCAGAGGGTTTGGGGAACAGAGGAGGGTTTTTTTTCTTAGAATTCGGAGCAGGGGAGGATTCCGAGAGGTTTTTAATAGGGGAAGTGAATTTCCCTTATCTTTGAAAGAGAAAGCCTTCCCTTATATTTGAAA
>BGPR01038648.1:0-14624 GCA_013235015.1 Araneus ventricosus | reverse complement strand
ATTATTAATGTAAAATATATAATTATTAATGTAAAATATATAATTATATTTATTTAATAAATATATATATATATATATATATATATATTAATGACACGAAAACGAAAAAACATAATGCGTTATTAATTTTATAAGATGAAACACTTCCTACTTTTAGCTAATATTATCAGAAATACGCTGTTTATATGTTCAACCCATCTTTAATTAAGAATCGAATAGTATGTCTTTTGGAAAATATGTATTTTTATATTTAATAAAATGTACTTTTTCTCAACTAAAATTACAGTTATACATAATGTTTAAAAGTACCATTATTATCTCCCAAATATTTTTGTCTCAAGAGCACATCATTCATGAAATTTGACATCACCAGTTGATCGTTTAAAAAATTAGTCATGAAATAAAATTCCAAAAAGTGCTTGCCTTCTATGCATTCACTTAAGTACTGCGTGTGTGAAAATGGCCTTACATCATTAAAGCACTCATTGAGGTGCATCGATCTTCCCACCGAAACAGTGTTCGCCAACTCTGAAAATTTTAGTTTCATTCTTAATGAATCCTTCCCAGATACTGGTAATGATGAAACTTTCCAACGAACTATTCGTCTTTTAAAAGAGCTTTAAATTATTCAGCGAAACTACTGTCTGTAATTGATTGCTTAAATGTGCGAAAAAGAAGTTTAAACAATTTCTCCTTCTACCCCTCTCATTTTTTAAAGACCATGTTGTTTTGGGGGCTTCTATGGTTTCCACAAAGAGTTTATTGAAAACTGCCCTTTAATGAGTTTCAAGTCCTTTTTTTCAAATTTAATAGTTTAACGATTTTGTTACCCATTTTAATCCATAAAGTCAGGCATTCAACTTTTCCTTATATAATCAACGAGTTATAAATTGATACGTATCGAGTAGATCATGTTTTATTGTAATTTAGCCACCTTTCTTGACCAGCTGGTTCGTCTAGAGTACCGGCCTTCATGGCTGTTAAACTATTCGTTTAGAATGCAAAACAATATAAAATTTAACATTTGTTACTTGATGAGGCTGAAGAACATGAAATTATTGGAAATAGAATTGTTTGTTAAAATTAATTAGTTATTTATTACCTTGTTTACAAAATATAGCAATTAAATATTAAGTGTATTGAATAAATTTTCTACTCCTAGCAAAATTTAACACTAAAAATTAACAAATTAGGCAGTTATAAAATATTTAAGTGCTTATACACTATATATTAAATAAAAATATGATACTTTGAAAAGCAAAGCGAAATAATCCACTATCGAAATTTAATTTTCATAAACTCTATACAGAAAAATGCTAAAAAATATCCTTTGAAAAGGATATCCGGGATTTTCCAAATATTTAATTTTGTGAATAATAATTTTTTCTTTCTTCAATAAAATAGCTAAAAGAAAAACAAAAAAATGTTTGATAAATTATTAAATGGTAAATTAAAATGAAACTAAATATCTGTATTCAGATTGCAAAGATAGAAGCAAATGTCATTTATTACATTAAAAATGTATCAATTTGAGCTGCTGCGAGAAAATATTTTACTAAGTGAAAATAATGCAGGAAAATGAAAACCTGCTTTGGGGTTAATGTATCAATGAAATTCAACGTCGTTAACTATAGATTAATATATATTTTTTAAATTAGAGAAAAAATTGTACGATAAATATATTTGAATAACTGAGAAAGTAATTTTAATATAAATAAAAGTCATTGTGGCTACGTATGTGTGTATGTATGTGGTTATGTTCCACATCTCCTCTTAAACCAATGGACAGTTTTCAGCTAAATTTTGCACACTTATTGTTCAAGGCAAAGAGAAGACACTTATGAACTTTTCAAAGTCGAAAAGTTAATTAAACAGTCATTTAATTAGAAATTAACCGAAACCGTTTTTCCGCCGCAACTTCGGAACAAATTGTCCGACAAAAAATATTTTCATACCATCTTAAAGTTCAAATTGTACCTTTCCAATGATACCAATATTATTTCTGTGACAATTTTCCTTCAATTTTTATTGATTTTTTAAAGTTTAATAATTGTTAATTACTTGCAGACGATTTTGAAATAACGCAAATTTATAGCTACTCCGTTGCTAGGCAACGATTAGACTTTGAACTAATTTACCTTTAATTATGAAAATTTTGCTTATTTTCATAAATGTCTATAATATAAAGCAGAAAATACATGTAGCTGTCTGTCGGTCACAAGAACTCCTCCTAAACGGTGAATTGTAGCGACATGAAATTTACGCACGACATTCTAGAGCATATTTCTAGGTCAATGGTGCTATTTTCAACTTTCAGATTAATTAGTTTTTAAGATATTTACTTAAAAAATAACGAAAATTAGCCGTTTTTAAGCCTAATGCTTAGACGGTTTTTGCCAATAACTCCTGAAATATTTATTAGAAAAAAATTATTTTTATGTCATTTTAACGAGCAGAAAATTATCTTCTTAATGATATTAACTCCATTGCGATGGAGTGTTTTCTCTGATTGATATTAACGTGTAAAAATATATTTTAACGCAATTTCTAACCGTACTTTTTATTCTTATAGAAACAAATTTAAGCCAAATTATTTTTCGCACGCGGGCTTTCGCTAGTGTTAAAGTTAATATAAGAAAATATTTCTATCCTTCACTATAAAAAACAAAGGAGACTTTTCCTGTTGTTGTAGCATTTACAGCTTTTAATACGGTTGCACAGTGATCCATTGACGTTAGTGAATTATTCTCTCGATGTTTTGTTTAATTTTTACAAATTTTTAACTGATCCTAATGAGTGTGTACTAAGCCTTCAAGGCTCCTTAGTCCGGTTACTATCGTAGGAAGAGGAAAAAGGGAGGGGGAAAAAGATGTTCTAACAGTCTATCTGTTGCGAGAACTCCTCCTAAACGTTGAATAGTCTTGACATGAAATTTGCACAAGCCATTCTGAGGTCCGTTCTTAGATTAATTCAACTCTTTGAAACTTTCAAAAAATTTCTTCCCAAGATATTTAATTAAATAACGGAAATTAAGCCAATTTTCGGCGTTTTATCTCAGTTTTTCGCCAATAATTTCAGAAAAATATATTGCACGCAGATTATTTACATACCATCTTAAACAGCAGAAAATCATTTTTTAATGATTTCAAATTAAATGTTATGCTTTCTTTTTCCTAATTTAATAAACATTTCAAATTTATTTCATTCACAATTTGTAACAATGCTTTCTGTTATTGTGATTAAATTCAAACCGTTGATCGTTTTATCAAATAATTCATTCCGGTATTTTTGCCATTGTGAAAGTATGATAAAAACATTGTTGTCTTTGAATGTTAACTGAATGGCAGAAATTTTATTTAGCTTCTACATCATAGCATATACCTCTTTCAATATGTTTGCGCCACAATACAATGATGTTAATTACTCTTTTTTCGCGATGCTTCATTTCATTTTAAAATTTTTTAATGATTATAATTAGTGTTTAAATTCCTTCAAGATTGTTGAACCCACTTCCTACCGGAGGGAAAGGGCCTAAGGAGAAAAAGACAGAAAACTATGCGGCTTTTTCCGTCAGTGAGAAAAACACTAAAGAGAAAAGAATTGTAGTCCGGATAATGGCAAAAAATAAAAGATATAAATGAATTTCTGCTCTTGCTGTAGGAATGACGAGGAGGGGAAAATGGAGTACAAAGGACTACGAGATTCTTGTCAGGTGGTTCAAACTAAGGAGAGAAAAAGAAGAAGGGTGTTTAACTGCTGGTCCAAAGCGTCAGTTGATTTACGAAAATCAACTAAAGACGCTTCCGCGATAAACACTTTTAGCAAATTGAAAGTATTATAAGTACTTGGACTTGGAAAATATTTTTATCCTGAGCAACGGCGGGCATATCAGATAGTATATATATATTTTAATTTTAAAAGAAACATCTGAGCTAATTTGGAACTGTCCCTGCAATTTTAAGCCGGGTCAGAGAACAAGTGTTGCATCTGAGCCGGCATCTGCCTCTCGAAACTGCCGCTCCTCAACAACGGGAGGACGTCTGACTCTCGATAGCAGGTGTAATGTACAGAACAGAAAACACCACTTCATGCCCCTGCGACTATAACCTTTTGGTTATTTAAAGAGTGCGGTGGAGAGGAAGTGGAAGAGACATCGGAAGACGCTCCTTAAATGTCTAGCAAATAATAGCGAATGCAGAGAGATGGAAAAGTTTACAAAAATATAAATTTAAAAAACTGGGATAATGTACAGAAGGCCTCTATACAGGGCGGATCTTTGATGGACATTTAAAACCTGCAATCATCCAGCCTTGACGACATTAGACAACTTTGGCTTGAGCAAACGCTTTAATTTTTTTCTGTCTGTCTGTGTTCCTTTTTTACTTCTGATCAGATTAAACTAATTGATTCATTTGAATGAGTTTGGAATCGTTTCCATTTTAGAGAATACGAATTAAAATTAGAAGTGTTATTTAATCTGCGTATTACATGGCTATTGTAATGTATGTTCTTCAACATTTTTGTTAAATGTTTGGGAACCAAAAAAATATTATCAAAAGAGAATGAAATAAAAGTTTGGTCCTAAATAAGTTTTTTTATATCTGGTTTTTGGTAACCAGATCACATTTTCCTTTTGTTTAATCAGACTTTTTTCAATTTACAATTTGCTGCAAAATTTGAAGTATTATTTCTCGCACAAAGATTTAGTCTATTATTTCGTTAAATAAGGTTGTGATGATTGCTTTGGATCCATCGACCACGTCTCTAGTACGTATTTTTCAGAGAATAATTTCAATTATCTCTAGAATTACGTTTGAATTATTTTAATATAACGTAAGGGATATCCCGTTACAATATATTATTAAATAACAATATTTTCAAAATATTCTCTCAATCTGCTAGCTATTTCTGTCGCTAATCTTTAAATATGTACATTCATTGGATAAAATATTCATTATAGAGGAATATTTTTTGTCTACTACACGAATTATGATTGCTTTAGCATAAATTATTTGAAATAATATTTGTGAACTTAAAAAGAATAAATTTCAGAAGTGGAGAAGAATTATCCTTTTCATTATACTTCCTAACTTTGAGCTTAAGCTTCAAGGTGTATCTTATATGCATACATTTTATTTGAATTTTCATACTTGAAAATATTAAGGAAAAATTCTCCAATTCCTTCTCATTTCGTTTAATTCAGTGGGATAGAGATTTAAATATTTGTTTAATATAATTTGAGTAAAGTTTAAATATGTAAAATCATCTTAATATATGGATTTAACCATTTTCTGAAAAATATGATTAACCCGTCTAACTTAGAAAAAAGTCAGCTGTTGTATCTACATCTAGGAAAAATATTAAATTATCGATAAATTTCTAATTCAAAACCAGAAATTATCTACTTACAATGGAGAGATAATAATCTACTTTTATAATAAAGATATTTTAATCTTCTTTATTCATCTGAAAATTACTAGTATGCTACCGAGAAAAGATTAAAATAAAACACTGCTCATGAATATATTTAACGATTCTCGCATTAACATGTAATGCAACTGGGACAAATTTTTCTCTGTTGTTATCCTCTAAGGCTAATTAATTAAATTCTAGAATCATTAGAATATACAGAAAGTATTTTTAAAAAAAGATACTTTAAATTAATATATACTTTAATTTATATCATTTCCATCAAAACATGCTAAAAAACTGCCCTCAAAAATGTCTATAGATACATAAGTAGTTATGCTTATTAATGATTAACACAAGCGAAAAAGAATTCAGTAGTATATTTACATTCTCGTCATAGAAATTTAATTTTCTTAAAAAATTTCGTGATTTTAACCTTGATTGCATTCATACTCATTTTGCTATAACCCAAACTATAAGCAAAGCTTGCGAAGGTTAACACAACTTGAAGAGATATCACAAAGAACACGCTTACTGATAGACAGTCGTCGTATCTGTAACAAATATGAGCAGTTGAATTGCTTTTCGATGTACTAATTCTGTAGTTCTATGAGAATAAGTTTTCTGCAGGATCTTTGAAAGATGCGAAAACGTACTTTGAAGATCAATGCATGTGGAAACATACGTGAGACAAACCAATAAAGACAAGGTGAGTAGGTAAAAGATGTAGCAGTTGTAAAGATGTTCCATAAGAATTATTCTTATTAAATAGTCCGAACAAGGTAACCTTCTGATATTCTTCAGCTTCTTTTATTAAAAGAATTTCGGTCGTTAAGCATGTAAGAATAATACGGTAAAAATACATTCCAATCAAAAATGCATGGAGAAGATTTTGAATTCTGTAATGAGCACTCGGAAACATTTCTGAGATCATTAGAATACTATTCGTTAAGTTCATAATGCTTTTACTTTGATTTCTAACAGAATACCAAATAATAAACACTAAGCATTCTCTAGTAAATATAAACACAGAAATTTTAATGGTATATTTCACTGTATATACCTGAAAAATAGCCATCAGATGCCTATATAACAAGTATCTATATATTTAAAATAATTTGGTAAAAAATTCTTCACCGAGTCCGCCAGCCTCATCCAACTGACCTATTCTGACAATTTTTATTTCATATGAAAGCTTATGACGTCTATATGTGTCATCAAAGGTCGTATGCCCCATACCAGGCCCCATTTGTGAACGAAATAGAAAAAAAACACTTCTCCTCCATATTTTTTCTATACGTTTTTTCAATTTCGTACAAAAGTGGGGCCTACGACCCACTATGGCATGGGTATACGACCGTTGATGACATATCTAGACATCATAAGCTGTCATATGAAATAAAAATTGTCAAAATATGACGGGTGGTTCTTGCTGGCGAACTGTCCAAAGGTTTTTCCGCGTAGAGAACGTACAGTAGGAAATAGTTTTTCCGATTTCGTACGAAAAAGGGGGAGGTCGGGGATAGGCGACCCTTGATGACATATCTAGACTTCATACGCTTTCATATAAAATAAAAAATTTCGAAATCGGTTAGGTGGTTGAGGCTGGAGCTGGGGCATTTCTACAAGGTTTACCCATAGACAATGAACAGAGTAAAAGTGTTTTTTCCATTTCATTCGAAAACGGAGGGTCGGGGGGGGGGGCAGACAACTATTGATGACATATCTAGACGTTATAACCTTTCAAATGAAAAAATATGTCGAAATCGGTCTGGTGCTTCGGGCTGGCGAACTGTATGAGGGTTTTACCATATTATTTTAAATATATAGATCTCAACAGTTCCATTACAATGGCGTATCAAAAATATTGTAAAATACCTATTGTAGGTGATGGAAACTGTTTAATTAGGGCGATTTCATTCTGTGTTTAGGGATCTGAAGACTTTTATGCCGAAATTCGTGAAGAATTTATACAAAACATTGTAACTAGATGAGGTTTATTGAAAGATTTTACTATTTTAAAGGAATCTGTTGTCTACAAAGAATATGGAATCTACTATGGTTTTATGGTCTGTTCCACTGATCTTCATGCAGTACTTAAAACTGAAAAAAGTAGTGGCTCAGAGCCTCGAAGAAGCGAGGTGGCAGGGCAGTGTTGAGCAAAGTGAGAGCGGCGAGAGCCTCTAGTATATGAAGTAAAATACCTTCGACTACCATTCTCAGATATTTGAATCTTGAATGTGACTTAAAGTTAAGACGAAGAATGTTAAAAGCCAATATCAGGTAGTTCAAAAAAATTTCACATTCTTTTAATTTTTCGACATGGTACGCAAGGAGTTAATGAGAAGCAGCATCCGCAATTTTTTTGTTGCGAACATTTTCTGTTGCAGTAATGAACATCAGTTTGGTATGTCAATCCAAATCTCATTTTGATTTCTTCAGATTTTTATCGTATCCAGAGCGACATAATAAAAATATATGACCCCATGTTAAATTTGTGATTAAACCTCCGCACTAACTTTTATTCCGCGTTATAATTGTTTGATTAGAAGAGCAATGTGTGTTGGCATATCAAGTACACTGGTGTCCAAAAATAATGCTCAGTTTTGAAGATCCTACAAAATTGGACTTAACAAGATACAGTGGTTCGCAATCAGTTGCGGAGAATCGTGGGACATACTATCGTCGGAACTCACATTTTACAGTGAAAATTTGGTCACGAGGGCAATTAGGGCTGCCTCCAGAAAGGGGTGAAGGCGAAAATAGAGTTTGACCCATCCTGTTTCACAGAAAGCTGATAACGAGATGTAACTTTCATCAATGGTTATGTTTGATATTCAGAATATTCACATGCATTTTCGTAAACACAGCACTAATATTCGGGAAGATATAAAAGTTTCCTTAAAATAATCTCTAATCTTTCCGAATACTTTTTGCTTATAACATGCAGAGTTTTAAACCGAATTGTACGAAATTTACAGAATATTTGACAATATATGAAAGAAACTTTGCATTAAAATTTGAATTAAATAATTAGAATATTAAAGGAAAGATGAGTATTTCTGGTAAATATTTTTTCACTAAGCATGTGCGAAACGTAGCGCAATTTTTCTTTCATATCTTCAAAGCCAGATATATAGGGCAACTTATATAAGAACTCCAGTTCAAAACTATTAGCATTCAGAAAGATATCGGAATTGCAACTTGGTGAATTGCGGTACACTCTAAGCGAGTTAAATGATAAGGGTTCTTGCACAAACTGATATCTTTTAAACTTGAATCTTCGAATAGTAATCGTGGAACTGTAATTTAAATTATTTATTTAACTTATAAGTATCAATGAGTATTCAGGATATTCTACTTTCATAAAATTCAATATTACTGTTCGAAGATTAAAGTTTAAAAAATATCAGCTTTTGCAAGAACCCTCAGCATTTTGCTCCTCATAGAGTGTACCGAAATTCACCTCGTTACATTGCCGATATCTTTTTGAACGCTAACGGTATTGAACTGGAATTTTTGTCTGGCTCTGAAGTTATGAGAGAAAAACTACTCTACGGGTCGCACATGCGCAGTAAAAAATTACAAATACTCATATTTCCTGTAATTTTTAAATTATTTAATTCAAATTTTATTACAATGCTTCTTTTACATATTGTCAAATATTCTGTAAGTTTCGTGCAATTTGGTGGAAAACTCTGCATGCCATAAGCAAAAAACAGCGGAAAAGTTTAGGATATTTTAAGAAAACCTTTATATCCTCTCGAATATTTGTGCTGTGTTTACGAAAATGCATGTGAATATTGTGCACATCAAACAAAACCATTGATGAAAGTTACATCTTGTTATCAGCTTTCTGCGAAAGAGGATGGGTCAAACTCCATTTTCCCCTTCACCCCTTTCTGGTGACCCCCCCCTAATTGCCTTCGTGGCCGAATCTTCACTGTAAAATGTGAGTTCCGGCGATAGTATGTCCCATGATTCTCAGCAACTGATTGCGAACCATAGTATCCATATTAACTCCAATTTTGTAGCATCTTCAAAATTGTGCATTATTTTTGGACACAAGTGTAAATGAAAATGTTCTGGTTTAGTAAAAATAAACAATTTTCATCCAAAATATTAATGTGTTTTCTTCTTTATTGATTTCTTCGGTTAAAAATCTTAAATAATTTTTTGCATTGTGATAAGTAGAATTCCGTCTGCGTGTCATTGATTTTCAAGGACTAAAAACAAACGAATGACCAATACAATTTTTCTAGTTCTTTCCTAGCTATTTATAGATCTAGGAAATACATCGTTGCTATTTACGACATTTCATTTTATTGTGTCCTCCAATGACTTCATTTTTGTATAATTTGGTTTCTTTCTTCCATGCTATTTAGTACGGAGGTGTTAAATATTAAATAGACAACTATGTTTCGATTATACGTCGAATTCGGTCGATATTGTTTGCATGACTTTGTTTCCTTTTGTAAGTAATTCTGTGTTGGAAAGCATTGGAACATATATGTAATGAAAGCTCTGTGTGGCCTTTTCTTACAGATATTTCATGGAACTAGAATTTGCATCGAATGTAATCAGAAAATCCTCAATAATTCAATCGATGAAAAGCATTCTGGGTGCGAATTATTTATATTTTTATGAAAATTTAATTTCCTTTTTCTACACGAACTTGTATACGAGTATGTTGTTATTATATTACCACTAATTACCTGTACTTTGATTAAACTGATTATTGTTTTCGAACAAGAGAAAAATGAACATGTTTCTATAGTTGTTTTACAGTCCAAAGATGGTGTGTGTATGTCATTCTAAGAACTCTGAAATTTATTCTTAAATATTTATGCAGAATATATCCGTACATTTAATGAGAAAACTTGTAGGCTATATTTTGGCAATCTTATACTTTTAAGTTACGGTTCGAATAATACTTCGAGTATCAATTGGATTTAATAACCGTGTTCATAAAATTTTCATTAAGTCTTTGTTAATGAATTTTAATGTGAATGTTTATATTTCTATGAAAATAAGGGAATAAAATATTATCACATCACTAAATCCTTAGCTCTACTATTTCAAATAAGAGATATGCAATTACTAGTAACAAGAGAAAATTTACAAAACCCTCTTCACATTTTTTTCAAATTTTTATTTCAAACTATCATTACAGGCCCATAAACAGATAATAAATAACAAAATTTATTGTAATTTCCAGTTAGGCGTTTTCTCTTGACCTGCTGCTTGTATTGTTTATCTGGAAAGTCTCTCAATTGTCCAGCTATAGTCTCCTAACATTGCCTGCCTCCTTTTCCCTTCATACCAATTCTCAATTGCGGCGGCATTCTTAAGAAGTCTCTCACGATCGCTGATATTTACATAATTCTCTGTGAGGAAATCGAGTTAATAATGGAAAAAGAGAGTGAACGCCAAGAATGTGGTAGTGTATAAGCTTCTCAACCTGCAGATATTTGTAAATGGGGGCACGCTTGTTCTACAAAATCCTGAACATTCTTCAAACTATTCCATTCTGCCCTCTCGTCAGATGAAATACGTCATGGAAGTGTTTGTTATTGAAATACTTCCGAGGCAAGAAAAGAAATCTACCTTCAACGTTTCCTGCTTTAAAAGAGGAAATGTTGATACCAAATACTTCTTCTTCTTTCTTTCACTTTCATGTTTCATGCTCTTTATGAAAATTGTCATAAGACCCAGTTTGGTGAGCAGCTGAAGAGGTAAAATCTTATAAGGTTTAATTTTGTATAGTGTTAAAATGTTTTCACATCCATGCATTTACTGTATTCCATTTCTCCAGAGTCGACGCTTATAAAACAAAAATCAATGTTAATTATCAGTTTTGTCTATTATTTTAGTTTTTAGCAGTATAAAATCTATGAATTGTCTCCTTTTTTAAATTAATTTTTTTTTGCTGAGCAGCGTTATGCACTGGATTTTATAAGGGAATGAAATCTATTGGATTTAATTGGACTACGCTGATATTTTTTAAGTTTTATATTTGTGTTTTATAGAAATACCGAATCTTTAATTTTAATAACTGAATTCAGGAAATAAGCACTGGCTAGGAGTTTTCAATCATTGTAAACAGTATCCTTTTCATTGAGATTGTGCCAGACCAGCTATTTTTTGAACTGTAAATTTCAGAACCTCTTAACGTGATGGAAATAACTAACCTTAAATTATTTTCTTCGCTTTCAAATCGATTTATTGACTCTTTATGCAGAGTTTTAAAATGTTTTTCAAATAAAATAACGCAAATGTGTGTCTGTTCTTCAAGAGAAATTAATCTTTAAACGAACATAAAAAAACGGTTTTTAAATTTGTTTATTCTAAAAATTATCTTATTTCTTAAAAATTATCCCTTTTGTATAATAAAAGAAAGAGAAATTAATTTGAATTTGATTAAATAAATATGAATCTGACACAGCAGAACTGTCAAAAAGCAAGAAAAAAAGCTTTGATAAAGCATTACCTAACCAACATAAATTCTTGCATCAGAAAAGTTGTCGTTTAATGTCTCTCAATAAGATTGAGAAAAAATGTGGCAAATGTACGAAGTCGTTACCTACAACCAGAGAACAAACATTCAAGTATTCATCTCTATGAAAGCATTTAGGCTTAGCGAAGAAGATAATGTGCATTTTTTATGTTGCCCTGGGAATGACAGCTGTAGAGAGACACAGCGGTTGTTTGGAGAAACTTTTCTTTAAAACAAGTATTGCTTCTTCCTGAAACATTTCCGTATTTGTGTTGCCATCTGAAATTTGGATCCTTTCTCGTCACGTCTTCAGATGCAAGTCGTTTCAACATCGCTCAATCGTTAAATGGGGAACACCGCATTCTGCATGTGGATCTGAATGGGAATGTTATCATTCAGCCGAATTTATGTTTTATTGGAAATTATTTACAAACAATTGTTCGTATATTTTAGATAAATTATGGCTTTTGTGGTTTTCATGGATTAAAATGCATTTTAAACAATACAAAGAAATATCTACAAGAGCTACAGTTGAGAACCTATGCTACGCATAATCCTTATAACCAGCGTCTTAAACTTTTTGATTGCTTTGATGAAGCATTCCAGCAGATTATTTTCTCTAAAGGGTTCCAGTAACATAAACTATAATAGTGACTTGTTATTTGACAAAATTTCAAGTTAACACATATTTTTAATTTCTTTTCTTGTCCTTGCGTTTTAACCCTTAGAATTCAAGTTTTATTTTTTTTAAACTTTAAACTGATTGTATTGTGCCTTTTATATGTAGGCTTTGAAGAATTTAGCCACGTATAGCCATATTTTAAATGGTATATTTAGAGTAATATTGGCGGTGGCATATGCATGTATTCCATTAGTCTCCCTGGTTGGAATCTGTCACATTAATATTCTAGCTAGGAGACAAATTAATTAGCATCGTGTAAAGTATTGTATTTAGGAGAAAGTGTATGAATCAGTATACTGGAACAGACTGGTGTGAATTAGATTTCTGAAGGGTATGTGTCTCTCCTCTGTATAATAACGCCTTTGGACAAATGTTTAGTCGAGTAGACACATTCTTTCAGTTAGGGACTTCTGCCGTCTATGCAATGAGCTGAAGTTGAGCTTTGCTTTAGAATTTAGGTTAAATAAAAATACATACAGACAGTGATAGAGAATTTAAATAAGCAAAAAGATACAATTATAGTAGATAATAGTGTAGAGATATTAAATGTAATTAGAGATGTAGAAATAACTAGTGTACATACTTTGACTTCCAGGATTTATTTAATAGTATAGATATTGAAGATTTAACTAATACCCTAGCATATATGCATAAAGATTATGATCTTAAAAAAGATATTAACATTAATAATTTTAAAAATCTTATTAATCTTGTTCTAAAAGAAAATTATATCTTTTTTGATAATAAGATTTTCCAACAATTTAAAGAATCACCTCAAAGAGGCCCAGCTAGTAATAGTTTAGCAAATATTTATCTTCACTAGTATGAGAAAGATTTGACTAATTATAGCCATAGTATATTATTCCGCTATATAGATGATTTAATATTATTGAATAAAGAAATTGGCCTTAAGCCACATATTGACTTCTATCCTGATTATTTAAAATTTATAAAAACTAATGACAATGAATTAGCTGCAGAATTTTTAGATCTAGATATTAAAATCATAGATAATAAATTAGTAACAGATATCTTTGACAAAAGAAATGCATTTAATTTTCAAATTAATAAATTCCCTCTTTGGAATAGTAATCTTAGCATTTCTGTCTTCAAGAATTTAGTAAAAAATTATATAATTAGAAATAATAATTTAGTAACAGACATTGATATTAGAATTAAGAACATAAGAAATTTCTATTCCTTTGCCCTGGATTATGGAATGCCTATAGGTTTTCTAAGAGTATATATAGATAAGAAATATTTAGGTCATTTAAAATAAATCACTCATATTGGTTTATAAAAGAATATTTTTATTTCTTTGTTAGTGGGATAGTGTTTTCACATATTTTACTCGTAATATGTAGTTTAATTCAAATTTGGCTATTGAGTTATTTGTTTCAGATTTATGACATAGATGGCGCCAGGATCTTTTATGTGAATATTTCCTTTTTAATAGACATTTTTAACTATTTTCTAATAATTTCTAGGTAACTAAATGTATCACATTTTTAATATGGTTTTGAGAATTTTAATATAGGTATCTTACTAATTCACGATATCAAAAATTAATTATATTATTTGGTCAATTATGCTGATTCATGGTAAGATTTTTAGTTGTGGCAACATGTGATGTCAATGTGCATGGCGGGCTATATTGAATGAGATGAATTCTGGTAAGTTTAAGAGGAGACACAGATTAGTTTATGTTTAATGAAAAGTATCGGTATTTTATTGAATTATATATTTACTGTATTTAGTGAAATATCTTAGTGCAATATAATGTTATTTACATATTTTATCCTGAATTTTAGTCGTTTCAATACAGTTATGTTTTATTGTTAGGGTTAGTATAAGACTTTCTTTCTAAATTCTTTCATTTTAGGGTAAATTACCCTGTTTGTTTTTTCAACAACAATAGTAACAGGGATGGTTTATACAGCAAAATTAATTTAACCTGGCTAAAGCTTGTCCACAGCCAAGCTGCTATATAAATTGTTGAAAACTCCATTTACTTGGATTGCCTATTTCATTATTTTT
>BGPR01038647.1:0-14624 GCA_013235015.1 Araneus ventricosus | reverse complement strand
ATTATTAATGTAAAATATATAATTATTAATGTAAAATATATAATTATATTTATTTAATAAATATATATATATATATATATATATATATTAATGACACGAAAACGAAAAAACATAATGCGTTATTAATTTTATAAGATGAAACACTTCCTACTTTTAGCTAATATTATCAGAAATACGCTGTTTATATGTTCAACCCATCTTTAATTAAGAATCGAATAGTATGTCTTTTGGAAAATATGTATTTTTATATTTAATAAAATGTACTTTTTCTCAACTAAAATTACAGTTATACATAATGTTTAAAAGTACCATTATTATCTCCCAAATATTTTTGTCTCAAGAGCACATCATTCATGAAATTTGACATCACCAGTTGATCGTTTAAAAAATTAGTCATGAAATAAAATTCCAAAAAGTGCTTGCCTTCTATGCATTCACTTAAGTACTGCGTGTGTGAAAATGGCCTTACATCATTAAAGCACTCATTGAGGTGCATCGATCTTCCCACCGAAACAGTGTTCGCCAACTCTGAAAATTTTAGTTTCATTCTTAATGAATCCTTCCCAGATACTGGTAATGATGAAACTTTCCAACGAACTATTCGTCTTTTAAAAGAGCTTTAAATTATTCAGCGAAACTACTGTCTGTAATTGATTGCTTAAATGTGCGAAAAAGAAGTTTAAACAATTTCTCCTTCTACCCCTCTCATTTTTTAAAGACCATGTTGTTTTGGGGGCTTCTATGGTTTCCACAAAGAGTTTATTGAAAACTGCCCTTTAATGAGTTTCAAGTCCTTTTTTTCAAATTTAATAGTTTAACGATTTTGTTACCCATTTTAATCCATAAAGTCAGGCATTCAACTTTTCCTTATATAATCAACGAGTTATAAATTGATACGTATCGAGTAGATCATGTTTTATTGTAATTTAGCCACCTTTCTTGACCAGCTGGTTCGTCTAGAGTACCGGCCTTCATGGCTGTTAAACTATTCGTTTAGAATGCAAAACAATATAAAATTTAACATTTGTTACTTGATGAGGCTGAAGAACATGAAATTATTGGAAATAGAATTGTTTGTTAAAATTAATTAGTTATTTATTACCTTGTTTACAAAATATAGCAATTAAATATTAAGTGTATTGAATAAATTTTCTACTCCTAGCAAAATTTAACACTAAAAATTAACAAATTAGGCAGTTATAAAATATTTAAGTGCTTATACACTATATATTAAATAAAAATATGATACTTTGAAAAGCAAAGCGAAATAATCCACTATCGAAATTTAATTTTCATAAACTCTATACAGAAAAATGCTAAAAAATATCCTTTGAAAAGGATATCCGGGATTTTCCAAATATTTAATTTTGTGAATAATAATTTTTTCTTTCTTCAATAAAATAGCTAAAAGAAAAACAAAAAAATGTTTGATAAATTATTAAATGGTAAATTAAAATGAAACTAAATATCTGTATTCAGATTGCAAAGATAGAAGCAAATGTCATTTATTACATTAAAAATGTATCAATTTGAGCTGCTGCGAGAAAATATTTTACTAAGTGAAAATAATGCAGGAAAATGAAAACCTGCTTTGGGGTTAATGTATC
This sequence comes from Araneus ventricosus, assembly GCA_013235015.1. Taxonomy (NCBI): domain Eukaryota; kingdom Metazoa; phylum Arthropoda; class Arachnida; order Araneae; family Araneidae; genus Araneus; species Araneus ventricosus. Next base: position 13,017 of record BGPR01038647.1, on the reverse strand, counting down.
AATGAAATTCAACGTCGTTAACTATAGATTAATATATATTTTTTAAATTAGAGAAAAAATTGTACGATAAATATATTTGAATAACTGAGAAAGTAATTTTAATATAAATAAAAGTCATTGTGGCTACGTATGTGTGTATGTATGTGGTTATGTTCCACATCTCCTCTTAAACCAATGGACAGTTTTCAGCTAAATTTTGCACACTTATTGTTCAAGGCAAAGAGAAGACACTTATGAACTTTTCAAAGTCGAAAAGTTAATTAAACAGTCATTTAATTAGAAATTAACCGAAACCGTTTTTCCGCCGCAACTTCGGAACAAATTGTCCGACAAAAAATATTTTCATACCATCTTAAAGTTCAAATTGTACCTTTCCAATGATACCAATATTATTTCTGTGACAATTTTCCTTCAATTTTTATTGATTTTTTAAAGTTTAATAATTGTTAATTACTTGCAGACGATTTTGAAATAACGCAAATTTATAGCTACTCCGTTGCTAGGCAACGATTAGACTTTGAACTAATTTACCTTTAATTATGAAAATTTTGCTTATTTTCATAAATGTCTATAATATAAAGCAGAAAATACATGTAGCTGTCTGTCGGTCACAAGAACTCCTCCTAAACGGTGAATTGTAGCGACATGAAATTTACGCACGACATTCTAGAGCATATTTCTAGGTCAATGGTGCTATTTTCAACTTTCAGATTAATTAGTTTTTAAGATATTTACTTAAAAAATAACGAAAATTAGCCGTTTTTAAGCCTAATGCTTAGACGGTTTTTGCCAATAACTCCTGAAATATTTATTAGAAAAAAATTATTTTTATGTCATTTTAACGAGCAGAAAATTATCTTCTTAATGATATTAACTCCATTGCGATGGAGTGTTTTCTCTGATTGATATTAACGTGTAAAAATATATTTTAACGCAATTTCTAACCGTACTTTTTATTCTTATAGAAACAAATTTAAGCCAAATTATTTTTCGCACGCGGGCTTTCGCTAGTGTTAAAGTTAATATAAGAAAATATTTCTATCCTTCACTATAAAAAACAAAGGAGACTTTTCCTGTTGTTGTAGCATTTACAGCTTTTAATACGGTTGCACAGTGATCCATTGACGTTAGTGAATTATTCTCTCGATGTTTTGTTTAATTTTTACAAATTTTTAACTGATCCTAATGAGTGTGTACTAAGCCTTCAAGGCTCCTTAGTCCGGTTACTATCGTAGGAAGAGGAAAAAGGGAGGGGGAAAAAGATGTTCTAACAGTCTATCTGTTGCGAGAACTCCTCCTAAACGTTGAATAGTCTTGACATGAAATTTGCACAAGCCATTCTGAGGTCCGTTCTTAGATTAATTCAACTCTTTGAAACTTTCAAAAAATTTCTTCCCAAGATATTTAATTAAATAACGGAAATTAAGCCAATTTTCGGCGTTTTATCTCAGTTTTTCGCCAATAATTTCAGAAAAATATATTGCACGCAGATTATTTACATACCATCTTAAACAGCAGAAAATCATTTTTTAATGATTTCAAATTAAATGTTATGCTTTCTTTTTCCTAATTTAATAAACATTTCAAATTTATTTCATTCACAATTTGTAACAATGCTTTCTGTTATTGTGATTAAATTCAAACCGTTGATCGTTTTATCAAATAATTCATTCCGGTATTTTTGCCATTGTGAAAGTATGATAAAAACATTGTTGTCTTTGAATGTTAACTGAATGGCAGAAATTTTATTTAGCTTCTACATCATAGCATATACCTCTTTCAATATGTTTGCGCCACAATACAATGATGTTAATTACTCTTTTTTCGCGATGCTTCATTTCATTTTAAAATTTTTTAATGATTATAATTAGTGTTTAAATTCCTTCAAGATTGTTGAACCCACTTCCTACCGGAGGGAAAGGGCCTAAGGAGAAAAAGACAGAAAACTATGCGGCTTTTTCCGTCAGTGAGAAAAACACTAAAGAGAAAAGAATTGTAGTCCGGATAATGGCAAAAAATAAAAGATATAAATGAATTTCTGCTCTTGCTGTAGGAATGACGAGGAGGGGAAAATGGAGTACAAAGGACTACGAGATTCTTGTCAGGTGGTTCAAACTAAGGAGAGAAAAAGAAGAAGGGTGTTTAACTGCTGGTCCAAAGCGTCAGTTGATTTACGAAAATCAACTAAAGACGCTTCCGCGATAAACACTTTTAGCAAATTGAAAGTATTATAAGTACTTGGACTTGGAAAATATTTTTATCCTGAGCAACGGCGGGCATATCAGATAGTATATATATATTTTAATTTTAAAAGAAACATCTGAGCTAATTTGGAACTGTCCCTGCAATTTTAAGCCGGGTCAGAGAACAAGTGTTGCATCTGAGCCGGCATCTGCCTCTCGAAACTGCCGCTCCTCAACAACGGGAGGACGTCTGACTCTCGATAGCAGGTGTAATGTACAGAACAGAAAACACCACTTCATGCCCCTGCGACTATAACCTTTTGGTTATTTAAAGAGTGCGGTGGAGAGGAAGTGGAAGAGACATCGGAAGACGCTCCTTAAATGTCTAGCAAATAATAGCGAATGCAGAGAGATGGAAAAGTTTACAAAAATATAAATTTAAAAAACTGGGATAATGTACAGAAGGCCTCTATACAGGGCGGATCTTTGATGGACATTTAAAACCTGCAATCATCCAGCCTTGACGACATTAGACAACTTTGGCTTGAGCAAACGCTTTAATTTTTTTCTGTCTGTCTGTGTTCCTTTTTTACTTCTGATCAGATTAAACTAATTGATTCATTTGAATGAGTTTGGAATCGTTTCCATTTTAGAGAATACGAATTAAAATTAGAAGTGTTATTTAATCTGCGTATTACATGGCTATTGTAATGTATGTTCTTCAACATTTTTGTTAAATGTTTGGGAACCAAAAAAATATTATCAAAAGAGAATGAAATAAAAGTTTGGTCCTAAATAAGTTTTTTTATATCTGGTTTTTGGTAACCAGATCACATTTTCCTTTTGTTTAATCAGACTTTTTTCAATTTACAATTTGCTGCAAAATTTGAAGTATTATTTCTCGCACAAAGATTTAGTCTATTATTTCGTTAAATAAGGTTGTGATGATTGCTTTGGATCCATCGACCACGTCTCTAGTACGTATTTTTCAGAGAATAATTTCAATTATCTCTAGAATTACGTTTGAATTATTTTAATATAACGTAAGGGATATCCCGTTACAATATATTATTAAATAACAATATTTTCAAAATATTCTCTCAATCTGCTAGCTATTTCTGTCGCTAATCTTTAAATATGTACATTCATTGGATAAAATATTCATTATAGAGGAATATTTTTTGTCTACTACACGAATTATGATTGCTTTAGCATAAATTATTTGAAATAATATTTGTGAACTTAAAAAGAATAAATTTCAGAAGTGGAGAAGAATTATCCTTTTCATTATACTTCCTAACTTTGAGCTTAAGCTTCAAGGTGTATCTTATATGCATACATTTTATTTGAATTTTCATACTTGAAAATATTAAGGAAAAATTCTCCAATTCCTTCTCATTTCGTTTAATTCAGTGGGATAGAGATTTAAATATTTGTTTAATATAATTTGAGTAAAGTTTAAATATGTAAAATCATCTTAATATATGGATTTAACCATTTTCTGAAAAATATGATTAACCCGTCTAACTTAGAAAAAAGTCAGCTGTTGTATCTACATCTAGGAAAAATATTAAATTATCGATAAATTTCTAATTCAAAACCAGAAATTATCTACTTACAATGGAGAGATAATAATCTACTTTTATAATAAAGATATTTTAATCTTCTTTATTCATCTGAAAATTACTAGTATGCTACCGAGAAAAGATTAAAATAAAACACTGCTCATGAATATATTTAACGATTCTCGCATTAACATGTAATGCAACTGGGACAAATTTTTCTCTGTTGTTATCCTCTAAGGCTAATTAATTAAATTCTAGAATCATTAGAATATACAGAAAGTATTTTTAAAAAAAGATACTTTAAATTAATATATACTTTAATTTATATCATTTCCATCAAAACATGCTAAAAAACTGCCCTCAAAAATGTCTATAGATACATAAGTAGTTATGCTTATTAATGATTAACACAAGCGAAAAAGAATTCAGTAGTATATTTACATTCTCGTCATAGAAATTTAATTTTCTTAAAAAATTTCGTGATTTTAACCTTGATTGCATTCATACTCATTTTGCTATAACCCAAACTATAAGCAAAGCTTGCGAAGGTTAACACAACTTGAAGAGATATCACAAAGAACACGCTTACTGATAGACAGTCGTCGTATCTGTAACAAATATGAGCAGTTGAATTGCTTTTCGATGTACTAATTCTGTAGTTCTATGAGAATAAGTTTTCTGCAGGATCTTTGAAAGATGCGAAAACGTACTTTGAAGATCAATGCATGTGGAAACATACGTGAGACAAACCAATAAAGACAAGGTGAGTAGGTAAAAGATGTAGCAGTTGTAAAGATGTTCCATAAGAATTATTCTTATTAAATAGTCCGAACAAGGTAACCTTCTGATATTCTTCAGCTTCTTTTATTAAAAGAATTTCGGTCGTTAAGCATGTAAGAATAATACGGTAAAAATACATTCCAATCAAAAATGCATGGAGAAGATTTTGAATTCTGTAATGAGCACTCGGAAACATTTCTGAGATCATTAGAATACTATTCGTTAAGTTCATAATGCTTTTACTTTGATTTCTAACAGAATACCAAATAATAAACACTAAGCATTCTCTAGTAAATATAAACACAGAAATTTTAATGGTATATTTCACTGTATATACCTGAAAAATAGCCATCAGATGCCTATATAACAAGTATCTATATATTTAAAATAATTTGGTAAAAAATTCTTCACCGAGTCCGCCAGCCTCATCCAACTGACCTATTCTGACAATTTTTATTTCATATGAAAGCTTATGACGTCTATATGTGTCATCAAAGGTCGTATGCCCCATACCAGGCCCCATTTGTGAACGAAATAGAAAAAAAACACTTCTCCTCCATATTTTTTCTATACGTTTTTTCAATTTCGTACAAAAGTGGGGCCTACGACCCACTATGGCATGGGTATACGACCGTTGATGACATATCTAGACATCATAAGCTGTCATATGAAATAAAAATTGTCAAAATATGACGGGTGGTTCTTGCTGGCGAACTGTCCAAAGGTTTTTCCGCGTAGAGAACGTACAGTAGGAAATAGTTTTTCCGATTTCGTACGAAAAAGGGGGAGGTCGGGGATAGGCGACCCTTGATGACATATCTAGACTTCATACGCTTTCATATAAAATAAAAAATTTCGAAATCGGTTAGGTGGTTGAGGCTGGAGCTGGGGCATTTCTACAAGGTTTACCCATAGACAATGAACAGAGTAAAAGTGTTTTTTCCATTTCATTCGAAAACGGAGGGTCGGGGGGGGGGGCAGACAACTATTGATGACATATCTAGACGTTATAACCTTTCAAATGAAAAAATATGTCGAAATCGGTCTGGTGCTTCGGGCTGGCGAACTGTATGAGGGTTTTACCATATTATTTTAAATATATAGATCTCAACAGTTCCATTACAATGGCGTATCAAAAATATTGTAAAATACCTATTGTAGGTGATGGAAACTGTTTAATTAGGGCGATTTCATTCTGTGTTTAGGGATCTGAAGACTTTTATGCCGAAATTCGTGAAGAATTTATACAAAACATTGTAACTAGATGAGGTTTATTGAAAGATTTTACTATTTTAAAGGAATCTGTTGTCTACAAAGAATATGGAATCTACTATGGTTTTATGGTCTGTTCCACTGATCTTCATGCAGTACTTAAAACTGAAAAAAGTAGTGGCTCAGAGCCTCGAAGAAGCGAGGTGGCAGGGCAGTGTTGAGCAAAGTGAGAGCGGCGAGAGCCTCTAGTATATGAAGTAAAATACCTTCGACTACCATTCTCAGATATTTGAATCTTGAATGTGACTTAAAGTTAAGACGAAGAATGTTAAAAGCCAATATCAGGTAGTTCAAAAAAATTTCACATTCTTTTAATTTTTCGACATGGTACGCAAGGAGTTAATGAGAAGCAGCATCCGCAATTTTTTTGTTGCGAACATTTTCTGTTGCAGTAATGAACATCAGTTTGGTATGTCAATCCAAATCTCATTTTGATTTCTTCAGATTTTTATCGTATCCAGAGCGACATAATAAAAATATATGACCCCATGTTAAATTTGTGATTAAACCTCCGCACTAACTTTTATTCCGCGTTATAATTGTTTGATTAGAAGAGCAATGTGTGTTGGCATATCAAGTACACTGGTGTCCAAAAATAATGCTCAGTTTTGAAGATCCTACAAAATTGGACTTAACAAGATACAGTGGTTCGCAATCAGTTGCGGAGAATCGTGGGACATACTATCGTCGGAACTCACATTTTACAGTGAAAATTTGGTCACGAGGGCAATTAGGGCTGCCTCCAGAAAGGGGTGAAGGCGAAAATAGAGTTTGACCCATCCTGTTTCACAGAAAGCTGATAACGAGATGTAACTTTCATCAATGGTTATGTTTGATATTCAGAATATTCACATGCATTTTCGTAAACACAGCACTAATATTCGGGAAGATATAAAAGTTTCCTTAAAATAATCTCTAATCTTTCCGAATACTTTTTGCTTATAACATGCAGAGTTTTAAACCGAATTGTACGAAATTTACAGAATATTTGACAATATATGAAAGAAACTTTGCATTAAAATTTGAATTAAATAATTAGAATATTAAAGGAAAGATGAGTATTTCTGGTAAATATTTTTTCACTAAGCATGTGCGAAACGTAGCGCAATTTTTCTTTCATATCTTCAAAGCCAGATATATAGGGCAACTTATATAAGAACTCCAGTTCAAAACTATTAGCATTCAGAAAGATATCGGAATTGCAACTTGGTGAATTGCGGTACACTCTAAGCGAGTTAAATGATAAGGGTTCTTGCACAAACTGATATCTTTTAAACTTGAATCTTCGAATAGTAATCGTGGAACTGTAATTTAAATTATTTATTTAACTTATAAGTATCAATGAGTATTCAGGATATTCTACTTTCATAAAATTCAATATTACTGTTCGAAGATTAAAGTTTAAAAAATATCAGCTTTTGCAAGAACCCTCAGCATTTTGCTCCTCATAGAGTGTACCGAAATTCACCTCGTTACATTGCCGATATCTTTTTGAACGCTAACGGTATTGAACTGGAATTTTTGTCTGGCTCTGAAGTTATGAGAGAAAAACTACTCTACGGGTCGCACATGCGCAGTAAAAAATTACAAATACTCATATTTCCTGTAATTTTTAAATTATTTAATTCAAATTTTATTACAATGCTTCTTTTACATATTGTCAAATATTCTGTAAGTTTCGTGCAATTTGGTGGAAAACTCTGCATGCCATAAGCAAAAAACAGCGGAAAAGTTTAGGATATTTTAAGAAAACCTTTATATCCTCTCGAATATTTGTGCTGTGTTTACGAAAATGCATGTGAATATTGTGCACATCAAACAAAACCATTGATGAAAGTTACATCTTGTTATCAGCTTTCTGCGAAAGAGGATGGGTCAAACTCCATTTTCCCCTTCACCCCTTTCTGGTGACCCCCCCCGAATTGCCTTCGTGGCCGAATCTTCACTGTAAAATGTGAGTTCCGGCGATAGTATGTCCCATGATTCTCAGCAACTGATTGCGAACCATAGTATCCATATTAACTCCAATTTTGTAGCATCTTCAAAATTGTGCATTATTTTTGGACACAAGTGTAAATGAAAATGTTCTGGTTTAGTAAAAATAAACAATTTTCATCCAAAATATTAATGTGTTTTCTTCTTTATTGATTTCTTCGGTTAAAAATCTTAAATAATTTTTTGCATTGTGATAAGTAGAATTCCGTCTGCGTGTCATTGATTTTCAAGGACTAAAAACAAACGAATGACCAATACAATTTTTCTAGTTCTTTCCTAGCTATTTATAGATCTAGGAAATACATCGTTGCTATTTACGACATTTCATTTTATTGTGTCCTCCAATGACTTCATTTTTGTATAATTTGGTTTCTTTCTTCCATGCTATTTAGTACGGAGGTGTTAAATATTAAATAGACAACTATGTTTCGATTATACGTCGAATTCGGTCGATATTGTTTGCATGACTTTGTTTCCTTTTGTAAGTAATTCTGTGTTGGAAAGCATTGGAACATATATGTAATGAAAGCTCTGTGTGGCCTTTTCTTACAGATATTTCATGGAACTAGAATTTGCATCGAATGTAATCAGAAAATCCTCAATAATTCAATCGATGAAAAGCATTCTGGGTGCGAATTATTTATATTTTTATGAAAATTTAATTTCCTTTTTCTACACGAACTTGTATACGAGTATGTTGTTATTATATTACCACTAATTACCTGTACTTTGATTAAACTGATTATTGTTTTCGAACAAGAGAAAAATGAACATGTTTCTATAGTTGTTTTACAGTCCAAAGATGGTGTGTGTATGTCATTCTAAGAACTCTGAAATTTATTCTTAAATATTTATGCAGAATATATCCGTACATTTAATGAGAAAACTTGTAGGCTATATTTTGGCAATCTTATACTTTTAAGTTACGGTTCGAATAATACTTCGAGTATCAATTGGATTTAATAACCGTGTTCATAAAATTTTCATTAAGTCTTTGTTAATGAATTTTAATGTGAATGTTTATATTTCTATGAAAATAAGGGAATAAAATATTATCACATCACTAAATCCTTAGCTCTACTATTTCAAATAAGAGATATGCAATTACTAGTAACAAGAGAAAATTTACAAAACCCTCTTCACATTTTTTTCAAATTTTTATTTCAAACTATCATTACAGGCCCATAAACAGATAATAAATAACAAAATTTATTGTAATTTCCAGTTAGGCGTTTTCTCTTGACCTGCTGCTTGTATTGTTTATCTGGAAAGTCTCTCAATTGTCCAGCTATAGTCTCCTAACATTGCCTGCCTCCTTTTCCCTTCATACCAATTCTCAATTGCGGCGGCATTCTTAAGAAGTCTCTCACGATCGCTGATATTTACATAATTCTCTGTGAGGAAATCGAGTTAATAATGGAAAAAGAGAGTGAACGCCAAGAATGTGGTAGTGTATAAGCTTCTCAACCTGCAGATATTTGTAAATGGGGGCACGCTTGTTCTACAAAATCCTGAACATTCTTCAAACTATTCCATTCTGCCCTCTCGTCAGATGAAATACGTCATGGAAGTGTTTGTTATTGAAATACTTCCGAGGCAAGAAAAGAAATCTACCTTCAACGTTTCCTGCTTTAAAAGAGGAAATGTTGATACCAAATACTTCTTCTTCTTTCTTTCACTTTCATGTTTCATGCTCTTTATGAAAATTGTCATAAGACCCAGTTTGGTGAGCAGCTGAAGAGGTAAAATCTTATAAGGTTTAATTTTGTATAGTGTTAAAATGTTTTCACATCCATGCATTTACTGTATTCCATTTCTCCAGAGTCGACGCTTATAAAACAAAAATCAATGTTAATTATCAGTTTTGTCTATTATTTTAGTTTTTAGCAGTATAAAATCTATGAATTGTCTCCTTTTTTAAATTAATTTTTTTTTGCTGAGCAGCGTTATGCACTGGATTTTATAAGGGAATGAAATCTATTGGATTTAATTGGACTACGCTGATATTTTTTAAGTTTTATATTTGTGTTTTATAGAAATACCGAATCTTTAATTTTAATAACTGAATTCAGGAAATAAGCACTGGCTAGGAGTTTTCAATCATTGTAAACAGTATCCTTTTCATTGAGATTGTGCCAGACCAGCTATTTTTTGAACTGTAAATTTCAGAACCTCTTAACGTGATGGAAATAACTAACCTTAAATTATTTTCTTCGCTTTCAAATCGATTTATTGACTCTTTATGCAGAGTTTTAAAATGTTTTTCAAATAAAATAACGCAAATGTGTGTCTGTTCTTCAAGAGAAATTAATCTTTAAACGAACATAAAAAAACGGTTTTTAAATTTGTTTATTCTAAAAATTATCTTATTTCTTAAAAATTATCCCTTTTGTATAATAAAAGAAAGAGAAATTAATTTGAATTTGATTAAATAAATATGAATCTGACACAGCAGAACTGTCAAAAAGCAAGAAAAAAAGCTTTGATAAAGCATTACCTAACCAACATAAATTCTTGCATCAGAAAAGTTGTCGTTTAATGTCTCTCAATAAGATTGAGAAAAAATGTGGCAAATGTACGAAGTCGTTACCTACAACCAGAGAACAAACATTCAAGTATTCATCTCTATGAAAGCATTTAGGCTTAGCGAAGAAGATAATGTGCATTTTTTATGTTGCCCTGGGAATGACAGCTGTAGAGAGACACAGCGGTTGTTTGGAGAAACTTTTCTTTAAAACAAGTATTGCTTCTTCCTGAAACATTTCCGTATTTGTGTTGCCATCTGAAATTTGGATCCTTTCTCGTCACGTCTTCAGATGCAAGTCGTTTCAACATCGCTCAATCGTTAAATGGGGAACACCGCATTCTGCATGTGGATCTGAATGGGAATGTTATCATTCAGCCGAATTTATGTTTTATTGGAAATTATTTACAAACAATTGTTCGTATATTTTAGATAAATTATGGCTTTTGTGGTTTTCATGGATTAAAATGCATTTTAAACAATACAAAGAAATATCTACAAGAGCTACAGTTGAGAACCTATGCTACGCATAATCCTTATAACCAGCGTCTTAAACTTTTTGATTGCTTTGATGAAGCATTCCAGCAGATTATTTTCTCTAAAGGGTTCCAGTAACATAAACTATAATAGTGACTTGTTATTTGACAAAATTTCAAGTTAACACATATTTTTAATTTCTTTTCTTGTCCTTGCGTTTTAACCCTTAGAATTCAAGTTTTATTTTTTTTAAACTTTAAACTGATTGTATTGTGCCTTTTATATGTAGGCTTTGAAGAATTTAGCCACGTATAGCCATATTTTAAATGGTATATTTAGAGTAATATTGGCGGTGGCATATGCATGTATTCCATTAGTCTCCCTGGTTGGAATCTGTCACATTAATATTCTAGCTAGGAGACAAATTAATTAGCATCGTGTAAAGTATTGTATTTAGGAGAAAGTGTATGAATCAGTATACTGGAACAGACTGGTGTGAATTAGATTTCTGAAGGGTATGTGTCTCTCCTCTGTATAATAACGCCTTTGGACAAATGTTTAGTCGAGTAGACACATTCTTTCAGTTAGGGACTTCTGCCGTCTATGCAATGAGCTGAAGTTGAGCTTTGCTTTAGAATTTAGGTTAAATAAAAATACATACAGACAGTGATAGAGAATTTAAATAAGCAAAAAGATACAATTATAGTAGATAATAGTGTAGAGATATTAAATGTAATTAGAGATGTAGAAATAACTAGTGTACATACTTTGACTTCCAGGATTTATTTAATAGTATAGATATTGAAGATTTAACTAATACCCTAGCATATATGCATAAAGATTATGATCTTAAAAAAGATATTAACATTAATAATTTTAAAAATCTTATTAATCTTGTTCTAAAAGAAAATTATATCTTTTTTGATAATAAGATTTTCCAACAATTTAAAGAATCACCTCAAAGAGGCCCAGCTAGTAATAGTTTAGCAAATATTTATCTTCACTAGTATGAGAAAGATTTGACTAATTATAGCCATAGTATATTATTCCGCTATATAGATGATTTAATATTATTGAATAAAGAAATTGGCCTTAAGCCACATATTGACTTCTATCCTGATTATTTAAAATTTATAAAAACTAATGACAATGAATTAGCTGCAGAATTTTTAGATCTAGATATTAAAATCATAGATAATAAATTAGTAACAGATATCTTTGACAAAAGAAATGCATTTAATTTTCAAATTAATAAATTCCCTCTTTGGAATAGTAATCTTAGCATTTCTGTCTTCAAGAATTTAGTAAAAAATTATATAATTAGAAATAATAATTTAGTAACAGACATTGATATTAGAATTAAGAACATAAGAAATTTCTATTCCTTTGCCCTGGATTATGGAATGCCTATAGGTTTTCTAAGAGTATATATAGATAAGAAATATTTAGGTCATTTAAAATAAATCACTCATATTGGTTTATAAAAGAATATTTTTATTTCTTTGTTAGTGGGATAGTGTTTTCACATATTTTACTCGTAATATGTAGTTTAATTCAAATTTGGCTATTGAGTTATTTGTTTCAGATTTATGACATAGATGGCGCCAGGATCTTTTATGTGAATATTTCCTTTTTAATAGACATTTTTAACTATTTTCTAATAATTTCTAGGTAACTAAATGTATCACATTTTTAATATGGTTTTGAGAATTTTAATATAGGTATCTTACTAATTCACGATATCAAAAATTAATTATATTATTTGGTCAATTATGCTGATTCATGGTAAGATTTTTAGTTGTGGCAACATGTGATGTCAATGTGCATGGCGGGCTATATTGAATGAGATGAATTCTGGTAAGTTTAAGAGGAGACACAGATTAGTTTATGTTTAATGAAAAGTATCGGTATTTTATTGAATTATATATTTACTGTATTTAGTGAAATATCTTAGTGCAATATAATGTTATTTACATATTTTATCCTGAATTTTAGTCGTTTCAATACAGTTATGTTTTATTGTTAGGGTTAGTATAAGACTTTCTTTCTAAATTCTTTCATTTTAGGGTAAATTACCCTGTTTGTTTTTTCAACAACAATAGTAACAGGGATGGTTTATACAGCAAAATTAATTTAACCTGGCTAAAGCTTGTCCACAGCCAAGCTGCTATATAAATTGTTGAAAACTCCATTTACTTGGATTGCCTATTTCATTATTTTT
>BGPR01038646.1:0-11507 GCA_013235015.1 Araneus ventricosus | reverse complement strand
TCTGCCTTTACCAGTAAATACTAGATACTTTTATGGTAAACAATATTCAAAAAATATAGCACAGAATTTAGAGAGTTAACACTTTACAAACGGAAGAAAAAAAAAAAAAAGAGAACATAACTGATAAAAAGGTAAAACAATTTATATACAAATAATGTTCCAAGAATTTTACTACATATAAAGAAGAGTGGAAATAAATTATATAGGGGAGAGTGCAGTAAAACTGGATGCCCTTGATTCTGGTGCTATTATTTTTGCTATCTAGCAGACAGATACTGAATTGCACTATACCAGTCAAGAAAAAGGAACAGTCATAGTGGCATGTTGTAGCTGTTAAATGCACTGCATCTGTGAAGTTTTATTTGTTTTAAGACGTCAACTCTTTAATGTTCGTTTGATTTTAAACTGCCCTTACTTAAAAATCATTACAATTTCAAAAACTATATTAGCCCAGCCAGCTTATTATATACGTTTACTAAGGATTCATACCCTATCACACAATACATATTTACACCAATAGTTGCGCTGTTCTATTTCGTTTTCTGTAACCTCTGCACTCGGGGTAAAACCGGGTACTTCAAAGTGGCGTAAGACCGGGACAGTCAGTATTGATAATTCCTACGATTAAGACGATAAAAACACATCAGACGTTGATAGTTTATACTATAATGATGTATTTTCTAATTTAAATAAAAGAGAAAAGTTAATCCAATGTAAAAACTGTCTTAGCTGGCCCTACGAAACCTGCAGCGGCGCGGAGGAGGAAGAAAACTGCTTTACATGTGAATTTTGTAACTAATATTCTTAAATTGTCATATAAAATAAAAATGATTGCAACTTTTCCACTGAAAATAGAGTTTTCCTACTTTCCCATAACTTTAACATGTGTACTCGGTTTACCCATACACATGTACTACCCATTAGTGGGGTAAAACTGGGTAGTTTGACTTTTTTTTTTTAATAAAAAATCATTGATAAAAAAAGTAACGGAACTGCGACTTTTCTGGAAAGATATATTATATTGGAGTCCGATAAACAATGAATACTTTCATAAAATCTGACAAGCTTTATGTCGAATATTTCAGCTCCAGCAGGTCTTCGAGCATTAACTACCAGGTTCTATCCCACTTTCCCCTAATTTATTTAGCTCTCCAGAACAAATTAATCAAATCCACATAAAAATATTCGGTAAATCGGCAATTGATTGACGAACCATTGTTTTAGTCTTTGTGCGTTTAATATTCGCTAACCGATTATACAGTTAGTGGGTTTTTTTTTTTTTTAAATCGCGAACACCCTTTAAGTAGACAGACAATTGTCAAATCAGCGTAGTCCCAATCTAGATTAGTAGATTTGATTCTAATTAGGGGTGTACTGGAGCTGACCGCCGTTTCGGTACTGTTTTTTTTTTTTAAAAACGAGAAATAAATTTTAAACCAGCGGGATTGGCCTCCCCGAAATTTTCTCGCATACGCCTAACACGTATAAAAAATGCCCTGAGCGTTGGTAATGATCTCCATTCCCTCAACAGGTGGGGAAATGCTCTAGCGTTAGCGCAATTTTTTTTTTTCTTTCCCTCCCCGTCGTAGATTGAGGAAGAAATCGAATATGCAATTTCAACGCCTTTTTTTTTTTTTTTTTAACCGATTGAAACGAAAACTGGAGACAAGTCTACACCATGCTAGAGACTATATACGAAATTACTGTATAAGTCACTTGGTTTTTTAAGTTATCATGTTCAGAGTATGCGATATAAGACCACAAGAGTCAACTGACGGGATTTGTCCAAATTTTGATACGGAATCCATTTCTGATCATAAAACTGTGCACAAAATTTTATCCTCAGCTAATTAATTTCTGTGAGTTATTGTGTCCTACATGAAAGGACAGATTCTCCGTGGACGATTACAACAAAATTTGATAGAAACCTACAAATTAGTGTGTAAAGACAGCATACCAAATTTAATTCCCTTTACTAATAGTCTTTGAGTTATGTTCAAATTTGTTTTTCGAGCACGTGTTCACAGACACACAAGCAGACATAATTCAAAATTGTGTTTCTGACCCGAGAGGTTCAAAACGTGGAGATCTACCAAAATCTCGAGTTCGAAATTTCTTGGCGTCCTCTCAATAACTCGCACACGAGAAACAAAAGAACCTCCAAAAGCGCCCGATTTGTCACCCAGATCCGGCACGTTTAATCAGCTGACACAACTAATCGATCCCAAGCATCGTAATATCACCGCCACCGCAACATCCACAAACGGATTCTAGTCCTCACACTAACTAATCCAAAGAATGCTAAATCATCCAAGACGGAGACGAAGGCACCAAGAGCAAATGTAGGCAACATCTACTGACTGCATCGAAACGACGCTCAGGAACACATTTGTCTGCACCGAAACGACAACTACCAAAACAGGCGCCAAAGTCCCCCCCCGGATATGTGTTTTTTTGCCCGAATGAATGGAAAAGATAAACAGTCGCATTCTTTGAGTGCAATCCTGCAGTCGTGTCAAAGCCCGAAATGCTGATGAAATCCGTGAAATTTCAAAAACAATTTCAGAACTTCCCTGCAGATGCATTTATTATTAAATACCTGACCACGAGGGATTTTTTTATGCTTTCTGTATAAACAAGTAATATATATATAAAAAAAATATTAAGTCAATTCGTACCTTAGGTCAACAAAGAAAAATTTTGCTTTTAGAATTTTTTCTCCCATAAAACTAAAATTACCTAATTAAATTTAATTAAAGAATTGAAGAAAAAACTGTATTAATGATTAGTGTCATCCACTACAAGTTTTGGGGTAAAAAAAATGTATTTGAACTTGAGTGGATGAATAAAAGTACTTTTATTAACGATTGAAAATTTGAACAAGATATATAAAATAAATATATAGGGAGAGTGTGAACTAATAGTAGGAATTGAAAAATAGACCTAAGTTTATCCATTCAAACGGCGAACTAACATTTTTGGATGCACTGCCAACAAGAGACAGATTTTCCAGAATATAAATTGGCGCAAAAAAATGATATGTCTTGAGTAAAATCTCTTCACCCGGACGTGATTTGAACACGCAGCCTTCTGATCTGGAGTCAGGCGCTACCGTTGCGCCACCGAGTCCTGTCTGCATTATTCCTACACCATGATCGTAGCTCAAAGTGAGGCTCTAATAAATAAAAAATTAATTCATTCAATTTACTCCACGAATAACATTTGAAAAAACTATTAATGATTAGTGTCATCCACTACAAGTTTTAAAAAAAATGTATTTTGAACTTGAGTGGATGAATAAAAAGTATTTTATTAATGATTGAAAATTTGAACAAGATATATAAATAAATATATAAGTAGGGAGTGTGAACTAAGGTAGGAATTGAAAAAAATAGATCCAAGTTTATCCATTCAAACGGCGAACTAAACATTTTTGGATGCAATTGCTAACAAGATATTTTCCAGAATATAAATTAAGTGCAAAATGATATGTCTTGAGTAAATCTCTGACCTGACGTGATTTGAACACGCAGCCTCTGATCTGGTCAGAAGTGCTACCGTTGCGCCACTGAGTCCTGTTCCGCATTTCTTATCCCTACACCATGATCGTGGCCTGTGCGTGAGGCTCATTAAATAAAATTAATCTACCAATTTACCTAATGAATAACATTTGAAAAACTGTATTAATGATTAAGTGTCATCCACTGCTAAAGTTTTTAAAAAATGTATTTGAACTTGAGTGGGATGAATAAAAAGTATTTTATTAACGATTGAAAATTTGAACAAGATATATAAATAAATATATATAGGGAGAGTGTGAACTAATAGTAGGAATTGAAAAATAACAGGTTATTTTTAATCGATATGCGAATAATTCAAAATACTTTTGAAACCAGGAGAATAGCTGTTTACATATTTGCAAAACTACAACAACGTGTCCCAGCAAATTTGGAAAAAAATAACAAGAGTCCCGAATACTACGCTGCCGAAGCAAGTGGGTTAAAAGCACGAAATATTTAGTACACAAAAATTAAGATACACAAACATCGTGGTTAATAAAAACTGTAACTAAACTGAAAAAGATAAAACAGTAAAAGAAAGGCCAGGACTACTGCATCAAATTTACCAGCGTCCAATGCGACCAATGGCCTTTTCAAATCGCATTTTCTTATCATTTTTTTTCTCTAGATATTAAAATAGCATTTGGTTATACTTTTTCCCGTTAGCCAGTCATTCATTTCAATAATTCATTTTTTGACCTGGAATATTTTAATCACTTACCACTTTCGAATTAAAATTTCTTTTTAAAATATTACCAACCAAAACAGACTGTTAATTTAGAAAAAAGAACACAACAAATAAGCGATTCGAAAAATTAACAAAACAAATTGAAACATAAGAACTAAACAGATATTTCAGCGGTAAAAGGAATAAGAAAAAAACTTTAAAATAAGTTGTTATCCCACAAACGTTACTTCAAAATAACGGTTCTGCAATAAAATGTAACTCCGGGTATAATATAGATAATTCAAGATTTATCTAATTTTATCTGCTATGTCATAACATACCTAAATGTCTCCTTGGGTTTCAAAAGAGTTTCTGAGAGCCTGAATTATCATTCTTTTGAATATAAACAAACTGGACAGGCAATCGTGAGACTAGAATAAGATTATGAGCCTAGTTGTAAAGCTTACAATTTAATGTTCTGAATATTCGCTATATGCAAATAAAAATTTCATCAACTCTGAGAGACAAAAATTTCAATCATTATTCTCCGTAACCATTAAATTGAAATCACAAGCAGTTACCTACAACCTTCATATAACAACCTACAATCATAAAATTGAGGAAATATCCTTAATTTGGCATTATTTTTTCAAACGCGCAAATGATAGTCATTAAGGCTACACGTTTCGTGAAATATCTACCTGTAGCTTCAAACTTCAAAAAGCTAAGATAACACCCTTCGATAAATATCAAACTGTAGTGGGAAATCAGGGGTCGATCCAGGTGTTTTTTTAGGGACCCATTTTTGTGAAAATATTTTTTATCATGTAAAAGCTTCAATTTTAACAGTCATATTTCTATATTTTACGTTTAATATCAAAAGTGTTTCATTGAGCCAAATATATGCAGTAATTTCATATAATAATGAAAAAAAATACTCGTATATATATTTTGTGCAATGCCTCATTCAAAAACTTTTAAAAAAGAAGTCAGATTAAAAAAGGGGCCGTTTTTGTTAATTTGAGTTTTGTGAAGGGGCCGTTTTTATGAAGTGGAATTTTGTGAAAGGGCAGCAAAACGGCCCCAATTTTTGCCTGGATCGACCCACGGAAATATTTACCAATGTTACTGCATTTGTTTGGACGGAAGGAGGGGGAGGGGGACTCACGGTTTTCATACAACTTTGTTCCACTGCCTGTATTTCTCAGTAAAACTTTCGTTGAAAACTTTTCTATAAAAATTTATTTTCCGTTATAATCACCTCCTGTACAACATGTTTCACAGCAGGCGTCCATTTACGGCAGAGAAACAAGCTACGAGATGTTTTGTAACCATATTCATCCGGCAATAATTATACTATCAAGTTAAACGGCAGACATGCTATAAATCGGGTAAAAGTACGCCCATGCTTTCTTCTGTTTCTTCATTCAAATATAAATGATGGAGTTGGCGCTCACTTCAAAGAATTTTCAGTCTTTGTTTATGAGAGCAGCGAAAGTTTCTGTGACAGAGTCGGAGCACAAATCAATTTTATCATCCCCCTCTATTTTAAGAAAGCTCTCGAGACGCGTCACGGTAGCACCTTTTTATCTTCCTCAAACCTCTTGATCGCATTTACATGTGGAAGACAGAAAACGCACGATAAGCTTCTGACGAATGAATCACGATTCCACTCAACACAATTTAACGCTTCTTTTTTGCCTTTGTTTCGGTAGACGTAAAATACGACCTCGCAGAGCTTTTAATACTTCTAAATCTACAAATTACGCATTTTAGAATGCGACACTGGGATTATGCATGCTGGCATCGCCGGTTTAGGCCGGAGACCGTCGATTTAGACCTTTATTTCAACATCCCCCTTCTAAAATCTTTAAGCGCTAGGCTAATAAGGTTTCCGATCAGTTCAACAGCAGATTTATTACCGCAGAATGAGGCGAGATTGTTTCAGGTGGTACGAGAAAGTGCCCATACGGTCTTTTGTACTAAGTTTCACTCTACTGGAAATAGTGAAAACAGTGGCGAATCCATGATTCGGGTCGGGTGGGTGGCTGAGGTCATAAAAAGTTTTGTATCGTCGTGACTAATGTCAAATCTTACGGCTTATGTAAACCAAAACACTTTAACTTTACAGACTTGACTCACCTGACAATAAAAATCATAAAGAACACTACAATACCTACAATGTAATTTAACAACAAAAAAACAATAAAATAACTGGCAAAACATGTTTTTGACCGTGTCAACGCTGCGAATACGAATGGAATGAGCACAAAAGTCGGAAAACTTTCGAGCCCGTCAAAAACCAGGAAGAAATGTTTTCACTTTTTTTTAAAAGGGAAATTAAGAAAAAACAGCTGTAGTGATTTTAAATAAAATAAAGAATTCTGATCTAGCTCTGGGGGGCTGCAGCCCGATCGCCCCCCCCCCCCCCCTGGATTCGCCACTGAGTGAAAGATAACAGTTTCTTGGATTGCCATCAATTAGTGTCTCGGTTAGGAATTACTGTCTTTCACTGTTAGACAATATAATGCAAACGAGAGCAACGAAAAGTGTCACCACATTCTCACCCCACCTATCACAATTTCAACTCACTGCAGGGCACAAAATTTGCAGAAAATACCACAGTTTTTCTATTTGGTGTGATTTGATTTGGCTTCTAGATTTATATGTTTCGAAGCTGCACAAGAACCCCTGAGGCCGTCACTCATAATTATGATAAGAAAACGAGGATGATGATGATGAAACCTAATCCACACCCTACTCACTTAGCTAATACAGTTCCACCAAAATAACGATAACTGATATTCAAACAAACATGCTCCTTTTTCGATACTCATACAGATACTTGAACTAAAAAAAAATCAACATTAATCTAAGTATGTAGAGGGACGAGACTCATGTTTATATGGAATGCCGCTGTTGAAGAATCAATTCAATTTCAGGAACCATTTTTATTAGATGGCTAAGTTCCACGACACAGTACATTAAAAGGTACAAGACGCAAGACAGAGAACAACAACACAAGACAAGTACACAGAAAAGAAGAGAGAGAGGCATCATGGGAAAAACCGGGATGGCTCTAGTAGCGCCACCTACCATAAAAAGAAGAAGGCAGTGAATTGTAACCGCTACAAGCAAAGGTTCGCATCACGAGGCCAACAAGCGAAATATCAATTCCAAACTCTATTTTTCGACAACTTAAATCGAAGAACATTTGGATATTGACAAATTTCACAAATCGCATCCCTTGAAGAACACTGCTCCAATTTTTTTAAAAAAATCTGTTTTGGGGTTAAATCCCCAGTAAGTAAGCCCGAAATAATATTTACCTGGGTTTGAAACAAATTTGTTTGCGATACTTGTTGCTAGAGAGCCCAAGTCTCGTACTTAGCATTTACTTGAATTGCATTTGGCTAACTTACATTGGCTTTAACTCAGAGGTTCCGAACCTAAGGTACGAGTACCCTTGTGAGTACGCGGGAGACTAGTTATGGGTAAGCGAAAGTAATCTTGGTAAGGGCAGAAAACACAAAACATTGAAAATATTCTAGGCTTTCGTTTTCGCAAGTTCGTACGAAAAACGAAAGTCACCAAAGAAGAAAAAGGAAGAAGTAGATTACATCTAAAAATCGAGCCATCATCATAAGTTGGTGCTGTTTTTATTTGTTTTGATGTTGAACCAGTGGCAGCTCGTCAGCTCAGAAACAAGCAGTGATGCAAAAGTTGTATAGACCTAAGTTGTAGAAAATTTTGTGCTGATTATTTTGGTATGTAATGATGATATACTAAAAATTGACAATTTTTGAGTTACAAGCAAAAAAACTGGGGGAAATTTTTTTTTATGTTTTTTGGCTATAACTAAAATTCCAACTAAAATAATTGGTGGCAAACCTCAGATTCGTCATCAGCACCCGGAAAAACATAAAGAAGCAAAAAATTACAACTTCTCCACAATTGGATTTAAAAAAAACGACTGAACTACTGAGAAAAAGCGAAAAAGAGCCAAATGAGGAAGTCGTGCCAAATGAGGGCTGAAAAAAATGCAGCTCAAATTAATGCAGTTTCAAGCGGAGAAAGGATTGCTTTTTTCCCGCTTCGCGTTGCTCTTTACCTTAATATCGGATCCGTAGAAGGGGCAAAACTTGATGCAGCTCTGATCTGTCTCTCTCTTGATTCTTGACTACTGAGAAAAAGAGAAAAAGCCAATGAGGAAGTCGCGCCAATGTGCCGTCGGAGGCTGCTAGCTCAAATGAATGGAAATCAGCGGAGAAAGGGTTAAACGTTTCACCACTCTCATGTATGCTCATTCCGTTAATTTCACATCCTGAGGAGGGGCAAATTTTCTGCAGCTCTGATCTGCTCTCTTGATTCTGACTACTGAGAAAAGCGAAAAAGCCAAATGAGGAATCGCCAATTGAGTGCCCGGCAAGTTGGTAGCTCAAAGTGAATGAAATCAGGCGGAGAAAGGGTTGCTTCACCACTTCGCAGTTAGCTGGTTACCGTCATTCTTATCCTGAGGAGGGCAAAATTTTCTGCAGACTTGGCCTTGTCTCTCTTTAATTCTGTTGTTTTCTCGTCTTCCTTTACTATTTTTATTACTTTTGCATTTTTTGTTGATATACCGAATTTCAAAGTGGAAAAGCCATTAGAATAAAAAGGAAAATACAGTCTTTAAAATAATCGTGGGGAGGCTGCAGCTCTGGGACGAGCCGCACCTGTAAGCGTGAACAAAATGGAATAAAAATGTCAGAAAAAAAAATCAACCTATAAAACCATTTTATTCAGTTCATTGAGTCAGTCTGACTCTAAACTAACCAAGACCTTGACGTTATTAATAAAAACTTTTTTTGTGCTAAGGGATGTTTGGGAGGGGATATAACAGAAGGGGTACTAAAAAAATAAAAAGATTAATGAAGCGGTACGCAAGTGAAAAAAGGTTTGGGGCCGCTGTTTTAATACTTTTTTTTAGTTGTGACACTATTCTTCAAGGGCCGATATGTTGCGAACCTTAACAACACCCATAGTTGAATTTGCAACTGCAAATCTACAGCTCAGCCAACCAAATTATGTCGGCCTTTGCTATTCGCATGTTAAGTCACAATTAAATATGCTATCAATTATGGATTTTGCAATTCGATTATTATCAGAGAGAGAGAGTTATTTACAAAAAAAATCAAAAGATAGGTGGAAAAGCTGAAGTCATCAATTAAGTTAAGATAACAATGCTTTTACTTAAATGGGCAAAGGGTCAAAATAATAATGATAAAAAAAAACCGGCAACACTTCATTTCAACGGTAAAACAAGAAATACAGATTAAATATTATTATAATAGCCTATAATAATGATTGCAATAACTTCACCTATGACTGAATTCGTGACAAAGCCAGCCCGTGGTTTCCTTTGATTGGACGCAAGAGATATTCCGATTTAATCCGATAAGAAAACAAGCCTCGTGTTCCAACGATGAAGCAAAAAGGATAAATACATGCAAATAAGAAACTATAAAAGTGTATATTTATAAGGATTTAAATTCTAATGGATTTCACTATCATTCATATCTGTCAACCTACCAACAAATGATAATACGCAAGGAATACAGCAACCCCATTACCTCATTAAGATAGTCAGCGGGGCGGACAATTTCCATTTAGGGTTATAATAACAATAATGAGCATCCACATGCAAAACTGGTAACCGGTTGCTCAAAATATTGGCTTGAAATTCGATAAATTTAAAAGATATACAATATTCCTAGTTTGTTACTCGCAATGGATCTTATTAACAGCAAGCGCATCATAATGGCTTCGAAGGCGTAGATAGGGCTCACCCCCTGGTATTAAACGTATCTTCCCGGATGCCATTACTGTAAAAGGGCATGAAAATATCATCGTATGAACTTGGAATGACTGCAAAATAAAGAATTAGCTGGAACTGTTCGTCCCTCTGGAAACCGAAACTTCTAGATGTGCCACTAGATGGCATCGACAATTACACTTTAAAATGACAGTTATAATGTTCCTTATATTCATCTTCACAAGTATGAAAGTTAAGACTGAAGTAACTGAAGAAATACGTAACTGTCTTCGTTCCCTCTGGAAATCGAAACTTCTATATGTGCCACTAGATGGCATCGACAATTACACTTTAAAATGACAGTTGTAATGTTCCTTATATTCATCTTCACAAGTATGAAAGTTAAGACTGAAGTAACTGAAGAAATAGCTGCAACTGTTCGTTCCTCTGGAAATCGAAACTTCTAGATGTGCCACTAGATGGCATCGACAATAACACTTGAAAATGACAATTGTAATGTTCCTTACATTCATCTTCACAAGTATGAATGTTAGACTGAAGTAACTGAAGAAATAGCTGCAACTGTTCGTTCCTCTGGAAATCGAAACTTCTAGATGTGCCACTAGATGGCATCGACAATTACACTTTAAAATGACAGTTATATGTTTCCTTATATTCATCTTCACAAGTATGAAAGTTAGACTTGAAGTAACTGAAGAAATAGCTGCAACTGTTCGTTCCTCTGGAAATCGAAATCCCCTAGATGCCACCAGATAAAGCATCGACAATAACACTTTAAAATAGTTATAATGTTTCTTATATTCATCTTCACAAGTACGAATGTTGACCAAGTAACTGAAGAAATAGCTGGATCTGTTCACCTCAGGAAATCGAAACTTCGAGATGTGTCACTAGATGGCATCGACACACATTTTAAAATGATTGTGTTATAATGTTCCTTATATTCATCTTCACAAGTATGAAAGTTAAGACTGAAGTAACTGAAGAAATAGCTGCAACTGTTCGTTCTTCTGGAAATCGAAACTTCTAGATGTGCCACTAGATGGCATCGACAATTGACACTTTAAAATGACAGTTATAATGTTCCTTATATTCATTTTCACAAGTATGAATGTTAGACTGGAAGTAACTGGAAGAAATAGCTGCAACTGTTCGTTCCTTAGGGAAATCGAAACTTCTAGATGTGCCACTAGATACATCGACCAATAACACTTGAAAATGACAGTTATAATTCCTTATATTCATCTTCAAGTATGAAAGTTGACTGAAGTAAATGAAGAAAATAGCCAACTGTTCGTTCCTCTGGAAATCGAAACTTCTAGATGTGCCACTAGATGGCATCGACAATTACACTTTAAAATGACAGTTGTAATGTTCCTTATATTCATCTTCACAAGTATGAAAGTTGCCTGAAGTAACTGGAAGAAATAGCTGGGGCAATACGTAACTGAACGAAGTACAATGT
>BGPR01038645.1:0-14625 GCA_013235015.1 Araneus ventricosus | reverse complement strand
ATCTGAGTAATAAATAATCATCGAATTCCTAGGATGACAAAATAATCCTCCTAGCCACCGACCTACCCACCTGATTTCGCCCCGTACGACTTCTTTTTATTTCCCATGATAAAATAAACGCTAAAAGGAACTAGGTTTCAGACAAGAGATGCAATGACACCAGAGATGGAAATGATGAAAATCCTTTCAGGAATGACCTGAAGCACTGCTTCTAATAGATGAAAATTCGGATTGGGCCGTAAAGGAATCCAGAAGTGGATTTGCTCTAACATCAAAACTGTAAAAAACTAATACTTAAAAGTTTTAAATCTGCAGTCAAGTTATTTTCTAGCCTCATCTTCTGTTTTCAACCTTTATTTTGAGTGATATATGCAAGAATTATTTAACACAACTGAGAGAATTTTTGCGTTACTCAAAATAAAACAGGCAACCTACATAAAGATGAAAGTTTGAGAGAAAGGGAAATTTTTATACGGATCCAAGATTATTTGGAAAAATTTTGCAACTTTTTTTTTAACTTTGCTGAATATATCATAAAATAATAGATATAAAAGGGACTTACTTGGAGTTGTAGAGATTGGAGCTGAAAGGAAAATTACTCTGCTACATCACCTTTATCAAAATTTAGAAATGAATACAAGTTATGTAAAATATGATGTACGTACATAAATGATTTCGGAACATCAGTGCGTTATGAAACATTTATAATTGAAAATTTCTTATCTAAATAAAGAAATTTGATGGAACTGAAATCCAGCAAATATTTTTCTTTCATACTATTCATACTCGTATATTTTGAATTTTTTTAACGGACTCTAGGTTATATGCTACATAAAAAAATGTACATAATGATCGAAAAACTTCTAGTTTAATACCCCAGTCAATAAAGACCAAAAATCCAACTTCAGAAAAAATAAGCGTAAAGCTGAATTTTACCCCATTGACAGACCACTATTAGAGGAAATCTCCTTGGAGCTTCCCTTCAGCCCCCTTCAAACGTTCAAAATGCCAGAATCTACGAAACGGTCGTTATTTCTGTAATTAATGATCGAATCAAGTTCAACATTTTTTCGTTTTGTTAGTTATTAAATGGGCTAAAAGAACGGTTGTCTTCAAATGTAACCTTTCTTTTTGCATGATTAAATTTAACTATGAAAAAACAATGAGTTTAAAGTTTTTCACTTTTCCCGTTTCCTGGAAATCTCCTGGGACAATATGACCATATCGTATAGTCGATTGGAACTATTCCTGTAAAACTCTCTTTCCTGCCACAAGATTAGCATGTCAGGGAAACAACTTTAAAGCTTCGTAACAATAATCTTATAATAATTTGATCACTGATATGGGATATATTTTCCCACTGTTAAATACGATTGGGACAATATATCCCACATAAAGAATTTATTCAAAATTTCTTAAGTCTGACTTTGAAAAGACTAAATTATTACTTAATAAGAACAATAAGAATTATTTTACACTAAATATGGCATAAATATAGTTTTACTTACTGTAGAATTAAAAAATAGACCAAATGAAACTTGAGTAATGTGCGTGATAAAAAACACAAGTCCGCCATTTGCAATCTGAGAAGGTTTCCAAGTTTCTTTAATCATAATTTTATTCCCTAATTCCTTAAGAAGACTGAAAACTTAAAACCCATGCAAAAGAGGGATTTATTTACCAATAGGGAATGAAGTCTAATCTCCAGGACATATATGCCCATTAGGGTCGAAAGGGTTAAGTTAAACTTAATAGTGTTTTTCTATAAATTTAAACCCTTAAATTTCCTGTGTTGCCTTTAAGCAACGTACCCAATTTTGTCTTCTTAAATATTGAGAATAAGACTGAAGCTCTAATGCCAATTGTTTCTAATAGGACGCATGCTGAAAATGTTATTAAATCAATTTGAAACAAATAGATGACAGTCTGAGTGCTTATAAAAAAATTAATTGATGTTTTTCACTTGCGGCTGCATCTCTTTTGCTTTGTTTGTGCGTTTGAGTATACCATATTTTATTCTACAATGTTGAAAAGAAAATTCCTTATCCTTATTATTATTTCTTAAAATTCATCTCTGTTTAAAATTATAGAATTTTATCAAGGAATTTTTTTCTCAACTAAAGCCCAGTGTTTCCGATTGGTAATAAACTGTTTTATAGCCGTAAACCCTACCTAAAAGAAAATAGGATTTTTTTAATTATTTGTCCCATGTTTTATTCAAGAAATGAAATTCAAAAAACTTTTTAAAATCAATTTTTTAAAAAATCTGACATTTAAAGGTTAAGAAAATATGTAATAAAGGTAGATTCTTTACTTTGAAACTTTTTATTTTTTCCTATATTTTTTATATACCATATTATGTAAAAATCCTTTTTATAAATGTTATGCACTGCACTTTTTTTAATCTACTGATACACATTTTCATTTATGTAGGATATTACCCATAAAGAATAATTTAATCACTGCGCAAATTAGATTGTAAGAGATCGATTAATTATTTTTTGGCGATAGATGGAGCTAGAGATCTGCTCAGGACACGTCACGAGCAGCGCCCTCTTTTTTTCCGACAAAACCAGCTTGCACGGTCAGAGCAAAGCAGCGCACCGCAGGCAGCAAACAAGCTCGTAACTCTCTCTCATACCCTCTTTCCTCGTAATGTAAGTCAGATCAGTCTTGGCGCAGTTGAGTCGCCCGATCGTCAAGCTGTGGTAACTATGTCCCATCTAACTTTCTTTATGGCTCTCTAAATCTCTAATACCATAATTATCTTAATCCACTAACCTCTATCCCAAGTTAATCTAGCTCAGTAATAACTATGACTTCATGTAAATCGGTAAATTTCTTGTTAACTTTCTGTGTACATATCTTTCCCCCTGTAAGTTCTCTCTATAGTGTTTAAATAATTTTTTTTGCATTTAACTTGAAGTCTCTTCGTTTGTTTTATGTAATATTTTGCTTTAAATTTGATGTGATAAAAACCCTTAAATCCCCTAGACTTAAATCCGATCTACTTACCCCATAAAGGTAACTCTTCCGTGGGCATTTTGTTTATTGAACGGAATCCCACATTTATTTATGTTCATTGCTTATGCTGGGGAGGAGGTGAAAGCAAGAAGGTTCGATGAACGAAATGGCTGCACAATAATCGCAGGCAGTGTGACTTCTTGTAAGTAAGCTTAAATAATTGGTCATCTAATTTGAGAATGAAGTAGATGTAATGGTACTACAAGCAGATAAATGGGATTATGGCTATTAAGTCTGCAGCTTTAAACTGTATTTACTGAGGAAGGAACAATCTATATGTATAAAAGAGAAAGTCACTCACGGACTCATCAACGAATCTCCCAAACCACTAGGACTAGAAACTTGAAATTTGGCAAGTGGTTGCTTCTTGGGTATTAGGTTCTCATTAAAGAAGGGTTTTTCGAAAATTTAATTAGAAGTTTAATTAATTAAAAATTACCTTAAATTTCAATGTTTTTCAGCAATAACTTCGAAGAATATTATCACACAAAAACTATTTTAACATCACCTTAAAGCTCAAAACATCAGCTTTTCAATGATACTAATTTCATTTTCATGTGACATTCTGTTTAATTTTAATTATTTTTTGATTTTTTTTTCAAATATAATTTCCAACAATGTTGTTATTATTATCGCCTGTAGCTCTTTTAGGAGCAACGATTTAGTTTTAACAGATGCAATGTTTTTAAAATTTTATGTGATTTGAAATCAACGACCGTTTGCCTGAATATGGTCAAATTGGCCCTTATTCCATTAAACCAAATCAAACATTCTTAAGAAATTATTAATAACTTCTGAAAAAGTTATCTTTCTGTTGTTTTAAAAAATCTTTTAGGACAGTTTTGAGAAACTGCGAGTTCTTTAAAATGTTTCGTGCAAAAGATTTTCTCATTTTGATTAAAAATAAAGGCCCTGACTATTTTGTTTTGAAATTACGTCTAGTGCTTATCCATATAAATCAAACTGAAACACTACAATGTTTAATTAAATTTCTTGCCATTCTTTAAAAAAGTACTTATAGAGAAAATTAGCGTTCGTCTGTTTTTAATACGTTAACCGCCACGACTCACGTCTGAGATTCGAACTATCTCTCTAAATAGATTAACCTTTTTCTGCTATCTCTTAACCACAGTTGTGAAGGGGTCATCTAATTAAAAAATAGATGTGAATCGCGTATTTGATTCATATGGCGATTAAAGTGTTAAAAATCGTTTGGTCCACTTGATATTTTCATTTTAATTAAATATTTTAGGCTATAAAAAGATTTTGCTTATAAATTATTTCATATAAAAATATTTGGTCCTGGTTCATATATCTCGAAGTCTGTGGAAATACAAAAGGTCCCAATAATTATACCCCGTGGATGAAGTCGCAGGTATATAAAGCAATATAAAATTATTTATTTTTTACAATTTCTAATGTTTTCTGCAAGTTTTTGTTCGGGGGATTTCCCCTAACCTTTTTCGCTAAGGGACATTCCATTATCCACCATTTATGTATCCAGCATGTCTCGTACTGGACAAAGTTTATGTTGTTTAAAAGCACCATTACATAGCTAAATAAGTGCTTTACAGTATTTGTTGCTATTTGACTTAGGTTTTTTTTTATTTGACTGCGTCGACACAGAAAAATTTCGTATTAATAAACCTGTAAATAATTTTAAAAGAAAGTGGTTAATAAATTTAATTGTAAATAAAAATACAAGCTTTAAAATTCGAGAGATTTTCCTAGACAGTTATTCCATATGCAGCAGTTTATTCCAGTAATTGACACACACACAACCCCTATTTATGTATATATATTTAGTTAAATATTTCAAATAATCAAAATATTTGTTATATTTTCAGTATATACATTTATTAATCTAAAAATTAAAATTAAAATAAAGCTACCTCAATAATCATACAAATGAAATGCAAAAGTTATTCTGATTATATACTATTACTACTATGAAATATATATATATATATATATATTACTTTACTTTACTTTTTACGTTTTATTTTAGTTTTCCTTTTCTTTAAATGGTATGATAAACAAGGTTTCTTTTTTTCTTTTCTAAATTGCATTACAAACTTCAGTTCTTTGTTTGTTTGTTTTCTGTAGAAGCTTCTAGTGTGACTCTTATTCCTCGATCGAGTCGGATGAACTTACATGTATATTACTTTTCTGTTTATCAAGTAGTTATTTTTATTATATTATGTTTATTTTTCATAAATTTTTATCATTTTATTTTTATTATCATGCATAATGTTTATTTATTTATTATATATTTATATTTATTATTATGCATATTATTTATTTTCTATGTTTAAATATTTTATTATTTATTATCTTCCGCGCCAGATGGGTGTAGTATGCATTTTCCGAAGTTTTCATACCACCGACTCGTGTCAATCTTCACACCCTTTGGATTAACTGGTATAGAAGTTAAAATTTTTTTAAAAAAGTGCTTTACAACATCACGGACCACCTAACTATCACTAACACGTTGGAAATTTTATTCCCTTTTAATCATCCAACTCTTTTTATGTTAACATTTTTAGTTTCCATAATATATTCAATTATTAATACTTAAATTTTGTACATCTTCATTCTACAGAAGGTGGATGCATACTATCTTCCTAGGAATAAATTAGTGAGTTTTATGTATGATACCTCATTACAATGCTCACAGCTCTTTGGAAAACAGACCAAATTGGCTTTTCGGCATCCACAGTACTGCCACATCCTTTTTCACAATCACCAGATAGCTGATGTATCAAATCATCAAGAGCAAATGGTTTGGAAGTTGTAACTGGTTTCAGTGACCTTTTGAAACTTCCACTGTGTTTTAATTTGAGTTTTCCATCCACACTCTGTCGAGGCGAGTTTGTTTACTGACCACTTTTGAATTTGAAGGGGGAAAACTCTAAATGTTCATGGTACTCTTCTGCCAGGACAAAGTTAGACTTTTCTTTGTGAGTCACAAATCTGTAATATCGATCCTCGTTCAACGTGAAATATTTTTGCAACCCATGTCTATCGTCGCGTAACCCTTTCTAAGGCCTTGGGAATATACTTCCCCCAAAATTCATCAATTTTTAAATGCATTTTTTAAGGTTGGCGTAAGTTCTCGACAAATTTTTCGATGAAACAAAAACCTGGATGTTCCAATTTCATATCTCAAACCATAACGAATTGTCTTGACATGGTAATTAATTATTAATTAATAAAATTAATTAACAAAAAATAATGTCATCCAATAAGCTAAATGAATTTCTTTTCTTAAATTAATCTCAATGCCAAAGCTATTTTATTATACCACTACTAGAAAAAAATGACATTATAAAGGGTTAACAAGCAACACCACCTGTGTCAATTTTTTGAAATTTCAAAAAATTGTGATATGTGGCGTTGCTTGTTAAGCGACAATATGCAACACAAGTTTCTCTCCAGCAGCCAACAATTCCTCTTTCGATGTGATAGCAACGAGAAAGCTTTCAATACCATTGAAGCTAGTTCTGGGATCAGAACCTCAAAATAATAGACTAAGGATCAACGCAACGGGAGAAGATGCCAGTGCAGACATTGCATTGACAACTATAAACCAAATGAGCAGTAGTTCTGACGTTGTAGTTGTGGGTTCAGATGAACATTTCATTGTATTGCTAATTTTGCTGAACATATGTGCATCCATCTTCTGTAAAATGAAGATGCACAGAATGTAAATATTAAAAATTGAATATATTATGGAGGCAACAAATAAGGAAAAATATAAATTGACGGATTTCCATTTTTCTCATTTCTCACAAATATTTCAAGGAACTGAGGGAACAGACAACGTGAATATCTCTAAACAAAAGCCAGTTTCCAAATTTTGCTATCATTTTTGTGTTTAGAGCCCCAAAAATAGTAAGGAATGACTGTTTTCGTGTTTGAGAAAATTTGAGTCTTGAAACGCATGAGAACTGTTTCATGCAGAGCAGCATTTAGTTAATATTTAGATGACACGAGCAATAATAGCGCTTTCATCTGTCTTTAATCGATTTTATTATGATGAAAGTTTCCAGAAAAACAGTTACATACCCAGCAGTTCTTTAAACTACGGTTGTACTTCTGTCTTAAGGTTGAAGATTTAGCAATTAATCTGGACACTGAAGAGAAGTAGTTCCAGATGGCAAAAAAGACTTTTGCGTCTATGTATTCGAAAGTGATTAAATATATATTTGTGTTTTTGAAAATATGTTACCTCAACCGATAACAAGTAAGGTATTTATAAAGGAGAACTTACCAGCTAGTAATTATAATTTCGTCGAAAGAAAATAGCTTCGGCTGATAAAGATACTAATTAATAGATATTAAGATAATAATTCAACAGCTAACCCAACTTGTTTTTCATCTCATTCCCATCTCAATTATATAAGACAACGTGGCAAAAGGGTTTGCGATCAAGAACAAAACAATATCAACTCTGTTATCCGATTTCAAAGAATTAATCTTATATCGAAGTAAGATTTATATTTGAAATGAATAATTGAATCTATTTTCTAGAAAATCACGTTGCACTGAAAAACGTGATGAATGTAGATTAATCTCTATGTGCAGCGGAAGCCGATTTTGCTTTATATGCATAAGCAATATTTGCCTTGATTCAGACCTTTGAGCTAAAACATTCACATACCAAGAATCTCGATCAATTCATTCAGCTTGATATTTTCTTATATACTTATCGGATCAACAGCTTCTTAACCTATCGAGGTGACGAAGGTTTCAGAAACGAAATTTGAATGATGGAGAATTACAGTACCTTAAATTTGCTGTATAGATGGTACAAACAGATAATTAAAAATATTTTCTTCAATAAAATTAACAAATATTTAAAATCTAAGCACTACATGAGAAAAATAAAAAAATACAGATTCAAATATTATCGTTTATGAAGCAGACATTTATGTTAACGCGAAATGTGAGTATTGAATCAAAATGAAAATTTTAATGAATTGTTCGCGATTCTAATTTCATTTGGTCAAGTCTTTGACTGATTTATTCATTTTAGAGGGGAATCTTGGCATTATCTGATAGTCAAAGCGACCAGGAAAACCTAAGGTAGAATATGAAATCTCATTTTAGATGGTCGGTTTACCTTCCTGGAGCACTTTCAGCGGAAACTCACTCACATTTTTTTTTCACGGAAGAAAAGAAAGAAATCCTACAGCACCGAGCAATTCGTTGCACATCAATCCACACATCTTTTGGAAAATTGTTCTCTAAGAGGTTGGAACCCACAATCCTCTTTCTCTGATTTACGTTCCTCGACCGTGCCATAACCCACTAGGCCACTTCTGAGCAATATTTGCTGGTAACATCATAAATAAAAATTATTTATAGGAAATACAATTTATACGTGAACAGAAAAATTATTGTTGCAATAAAGGAGAAAAGTTAATTCACGAGTGATATTGAATGTTATTTTCAAAAATGGTTAAAAATTTTAAACAGAAGATTTCATTTTTAGGAACGCTTTATATTCATCAAACAATTCTTATATAGATTGAATAGTAATTAACCGATTAACGTCCAAATTAATTTAAAGCATAGATTTCAATAAATTTCAATTATATTAAATTTGAAATAGCAAGACTAAGTTAACAGTGAAATAAAACTAAAAATTGGAGGAAAAATTTTATTTTGGGTTTTCTTTTTTTGAAAAAAAAATATAAAAAATCGGGAAAATGATAGTTATAACTCTTTTTTACATGAATATTAAAAATTTTTGAAATACACCAAAATATCAAAAAATGAAAAACACCTTCTAATTCCTTGCATTACCTCAAAAAAATCAATCAAAAATCAAAAAATTTCAAAATAACGACAATTTGACTTTAAAATCTAGCTAACTAGAGGTATATACCTTCTAAAAACTGTTTAGGATTTTGGTAATAACTATTAACTTCATTGAGAAAAAAAAGAAACAGTGGAATGCATTTGGTTCAGCTACGAAAGTGAAATGTAACTGTCGTATAAAACGGGGTGAAACGGAAGGGTTATTAAGAAACTCCTAAACAGGTTAATGATAGCCTCATAACTTTTTGATGTAGTGGAGAGTCGTCGAATTTACACCAGCCGGACATTTTTTTTATATGTGGTAATGAAGAAAGAATTTTAATAAAAAAAATAGTAGAATTTTTTTGTAGTTTATTTATCTTCAGAACAAAGTGCCAAAATGTTTTCAATCACAAAGACTATTTCCCTACTAAATGCCTTAAGAAAATTGATTACTCACCATCTCATGCTAATAACGCACTCTTTGATAAAAATTATCGAGAATCTTCCAACACAGTCTTAAGAAAATGAATTACTCACTATTACGTGCTAACAGAAAAATTTTTCAACAACGTTCATTTAGATAAAAGATATCTCATTGACTGATGAATTGTTTAAATAGTGACATACATGAGAAAAAGTTCATTCTGCATCTTTCTTCGGGTCGCATTTGAAAATGGAGTCAACTGAAGCTGCATTAGAAAACCCCTCGTCTATTATCTCTATTCCAGGCTGGGGTTATATAACTGTCGATCAGCTGGATTCGTCCTTTGAAGATGATGAGAATGATACTGTCGATCCAGTGTTTCCCAGCACGTTATGTGGCGAAACGTTTGCTCTATCCAGCAGCCTGAAAAACCACGAAAGACTGAGACATGGAAATAAACGACAGAGGCGTGATCATTCTCCGCAACCAGGCCCCGCGGGTCTTCAATCAGGCGGTGGTTCTTCAAGTAAAAGGCAGAGACGTGATCCAACGCCGCAACCGGATCCCTCGACTCTACAATCATATGCTGATGGTCCAAGAAAGCAGAGACGTGATTCATTTCCACAAGCTGGTCATCCAATCTTCAGTCTGATGCAAGTGATTCAATCCGAAGATCCGGAAACAAAATATTTCCCGGTGCCGCCATTTTTAAAGACTTAGACTTCGTCAAGAATGAACATAATTTGAATATTGTTTATCAACAATACTTTTCAAAGGAAGAAGCTGATCAAATATTCGATGAATTGGAAAGGGAAATTGAATATTTTCCTTCTGAAATGGCTACGCTATGTAGTGTATTCATTCGCGACATGATATATAAAGGCT
The DNA here is from genome assembly GCA_013235015.1 of Araneus ventricosus. Classification (NCBI taxonomy): domain Eukaryota; kingdom Metazoa; phylum Arthropoda; class Arachnida; order Araneae; family Araneidae; genus Araneus; species Araneus ventricosus. The sequence goes on along the minus strand of BGPR01038645.1, from coordinate 4,484 downwards.
TTACAGAGCATGGGCTTTACATGGGCCCTCTTCCCATTTAGCTGTGTTCAATAAACCTTGTTGTTGTTCTAACTACGTAGTGGTCTCTGCTTCTAGATCCAGGCACATAATACAACATGGTGTCAGGAGAAAACTGAAACTTTGGATTAATACTGAACCATGGAAAGCCTTGCATCGCCTCCGCCCTTGAAGTTGGATTATAATCACGTGGAATCATGGAAATTATGGAAGCAGAGGTTTCAACTTCATATGGATGCGACATCGCTTAATGCTAAGCCTGAAAGTCACAGGATAGCGATTTTATTGCATGTAATTGGAGAGGAATGCCTGGAAATTTATAATACGTTCAATGAAGTTTCTTCTGCCTCGATGAATGAAATTCTTGCTAAGTTTGAACTTTATTTCGTCCCCCAGCGCAATATTACTTATGAACGCTAGAGGTTATTTTTGCTTATTCAGCGGAAAGGATAATCTGTTGATGATTTTATTACGGAGCTTCGAAAGCAGTTTAGAAACTGTGATTATGGTTCTCTGAGTGATTTCGTTTTAGTAGATCAACTTGTCCGAGGCCTACGTGAATCAAGACTTCGTGAACACCTTTTGCGAGTACCTGACTTGGATATTAAAAAAGCAGTGGACATATGCCGTGCTGCTGAAACTTCTAAGCTACAGGCTCAAGTTTATTTTACGGAAGAGCGAAGTATCGACGCCATTAAAAGGTTCAAGCCATCGCTGGAGGTTAAACTTAGAGCTACCGGTCAAGCTAATAAGTTTCGACAACCTGCAAAAAGGCAAGAAAGCAGCGGAAGAAAATGTCATTACTGTTGGAGCCATCACGTTCCAGGTAGATGTCCAGCTTATGGTAAACAGTGCCGGAGCTGCGGGAAGTGGAATCATTTTTCTCGTGTCTGTAAATTAAAATCCGTCAACCGGGTATGCCAAAATAACCCAGATGAATTTACCAATTCCGCAAATAGCTGTAAGTGTCCACCTGAACAATTCTTTGTTGGTACTGTGAGTGTTGATTCTATGTCATCCTCTTGGCAAGCTATTTTATTGATTAATGATAGACCAGTAAATTTTAAAATTGACACAGGAGCTTAGGTAAATATAATTAGTAAGAAATTATTAAATGATATTTATGGGTCTGGAGTTAACGTACGAAAAACTTCCGTTAAGCTATCAACGTATACTGGTCAAACCATTGATCTATTAGGATGCACTATATTACCTGTAAAAAATTATTTCAACTCTCCAGTTATTCATTTAGATTTTTTGGTCACTAAAAATTCGTATCAACCAATTTTAGGATTAACTGCCTCTGCTGATAAGTTAGGTTTGATTAGGAAGTGTGATAATGTAAATTGCTGTAAAAGCATTTCTAACTTGTTATGTAAAATAATAAAATATTTGAAGGATTGGGAAATTTACCAGGTAAATATCGTATTACCTTGTGTGAAAACTCAGTTCCTGTTGTTTCTGTGACTAGAAAGGTTGGATTTTCCCTTCTAGAGCCCTTAAAGGCTGAACTTGATAGGATGGTTAAGGCTGGAGTAAGAAAGAAAGTGACCGAACCTACAGACTGCTCCAGACTACTACTCCAGAAGAAATATGGGGCTTTCCGAGTTTGTTTGGACCCTCAAAACTTGAATAGAGCTATTAAGCGTCCTCGGTACAATTTACCCACATTTGAGGATATCACGAGTAAATTGGAAGGAGCCAAATATTTTAGAGTATTAGATGCAGTTTCCGCTTTTTGGCAAATTTCCCTTGACGAGGATAGTTCGCATTTCTGTACATTTTCGTCTCCGTTCGGAAAATTTAAATTCTTGCGTATGCCATATGGTATTAAGTGTGCGCCAGAAAGATTTCAGAGAGTAGTGGCAGAAATGCTAGAGGATATCCAGAATGCAGACAATTTTTTGATGATTTAATTGTTTGGAGTAAAACCTTCGAAGAAAATAATGAAACATCGGAAAAAAATTTTTAAGCAATGCACAGAATTTAATCTGAAATTGAGTAAGGAAAAATCTCAAATTTGTCAAACCCGCGTTACATTTTTGGATCATACATTATTATCAGATGGTATTGCTGTTGATAAATCAAAGTTAGAACCAATTCTCAGTATGAGTAAACCAGAGGATAGGCAAAGCTTGCATCGATATTTGGGAATGATAAATTATTTATCAAAGTTTCTTCCAAATTTGTCAACATTAATTGCTCCACTTAGAGAGTTAATTAAGAACAATACTGTTTGGCTTTGGGATCCTTCCTATGATAAAATTTTGGATCGGGTAAAAGAGCAAATTATGAAATCCCCGGTTTTAGCATTCTTCGATCCTAGGGTTGAATCTGAGATTGTTGTCGATGCATCTCCATTTGGTTTAGGAGCTGTTTTACAGTAAAGGGACAAGCCTATTGCTTTCGCTTCATCGACTTTGACTTCAACGCAGCGTAACTACGCTCATATTGAGAAAGAACTTTTAGCTGTTGTATATGTAGGCGATCATCAGGTAGGCTTAGTGATTGATTCCATAAATGAATACACAGTTCATCAATCTAAATAGTTATATTATCAGGATTAAGTTTACATTATTATACTGAGCAATATTTACAGCTATGTACAATTGAAACAGTTATAGTTCTATTCCGTCATATGATAAGGATGGCACATCGTCGTCTTTTGTCTTTGTCAGGAAAAAACCCACGTCGTTCATGCGTCTCGTACCGCCTCGTCGTCTCTTACTGTTCTAGGCAGCTTGATTCTCTGACGGCAGCGCCACCTACAGGTACTCAGCTGGTGGCCTACAATCGGCCCTCCTGACCAGGTTCTGGCCCTAGAACCAGCATGCATCTGGAAAATATCTGAAAAGAAAAGAAAAAGAAGAGCAATTTCTCATTCAAAATATACGCTCGTCTTTTGCTATCAGAATTCCTCGTAGCATCTTGGTGTCCCACAGCTCGTCGTTATGTAGGATCCGTCTTAAAATTCGTCGTTCAGCAGAAATTCTGACCACTCGTCTTAGGGGAGAAACCGTCTTGATAGTAACGTTGTCTTCATTGGAAAAAGTCTTGCAAAAACTTCAGTTTTGAGCTCAACAAGCGTCGTGTTGAGAATGTTCGTCGTGAAGAAAGTCCTTCTTAGTAATCACACTTTCACAAAACAGTCACATTTAGAAAAAAGAGTCGTAATTTGTGGATAAAACACGATATTGGGAAATGATTAGATAGCACATTCGTCTGACCATGGTTTTAGATATTCGGCACATGTGCTGGTATGCACCGGTCCTTCAACAAAACCAATCTTCTTAACATCGTAGGTATCATTGGACTTTATTTTTGTTATTTTACAAGGTCCCAAAAATTTCGATTTGCATGTTAAGCCTGGACCATGTTGCGTTCTTTTTATAGCTACAATATCGCTTATTTTATATTTGTTGGGGGGGGTTTCTTCTTGAGTTGTAAGTTTTTCTGTTGCTTTCTTGTACTTTTAAAATTTATTGCTTAGCTCCTTTTCTTAAATTTTCTCGCGATTCTTGAAAATTTGAACGAATTTCCTCTTCAATAAGCTCACGAATTTTTATGTCAGTTTTATCTCTCATTTTTACACCAACAAGTAATTCAAAAGGTGTTAAGTTAATACTTCTTTGATAAGTAGAGTTCAGAATGCGTTGCAATTCAGGACCGAATTTAAACCATTTCGTTGGGTCATCTTTTGATAATTTAGAAATTACAGCTATTGCCGTAGAATTTAGTCTTTCAACCTGCCCATTAGCTCTTGGCAGACCAGTAGTAACAGAAAGGTGTTGAATTGATTCTGATGAACAGTAATCATCAAATTGTTTGGAATTCAAAGCACTGCCTTTATCGCTGATTATTCTTCTAGGATTTCCGAACACGGATTTTTGCTCTAATTTTGTTATAACTACCTGACTGGAATGTTGATTTTGTTGGGTAAAGCCAGACAAATTTTGTAAAAGAGTCTATAACGCAAAGTATATGCTTATAGTTCTTATTGGTACTTTCTAATGGTCCTAGATGATCGACATGATAAGTATCTAAAGGTAATTCGACTTTAGGTATGGGATGTAATTCTCCTTCTTGTTTACCTTGCTTTTTACTGGCTAAAATACATGTGATACAATTTGAAATGCACTTCTCAATTTTTTGCTTTAATTTAGGAATGTGAAACTCGTTGATTAAGTGGTCTTCCGTTCGTTTTACAAAAAAATGTCCTTTCTCATGAGCACTTTTTATTTACTCTTTTATTTTGTCTTCTGGGACAACTAAAAGGTCGTTTCCTTTAATGGATTTATATAGAAGGTCACCTTTAATTATATAGTCATCGTGCTGATTCTTAATTTTAAGAAGGTCTTTAGTTGCTTTAACATTTTCATCTGAATTTTGTACTTTCAAAATCTGTAACGTTAAACAGTCTTGGATTATCATACAAACAGGGTTTCTACTTAGTGCGTCAACATGCC
>BGPR01038644.1:0-14625 GCA_013235015.1 Araneus ventricosus | reverse complement strand
ATTGATGAATTAATAGAAAACAAATTGTCTGGTGCTAATTTAAGCGAGGAGGGGAAAAAAATGGGAAGAAGTTACTAAACTTTACTTTAAAGCTGCAATATTCTTCATTGAAAAACATGGAATTTATTTCTTTTGTCAAAAGACCGGTGAAAAACATTCAATGAACTTAATTCAATTCATAGTGTAGGTACTTAATACTACAAACACAGAAAATCAGCACGTCATACGTCGGTTAAAGATTTTTTTAATTAAACACCTACAAGCATACACACAAATCGTTTAAGAAATGCATAATTAGTACTCAAGATATATAATAAATGTATGATTTTTCTCACTTTTGTCGTAAAATATTTAGATTTATTAAGTTGTATTGAATTTAATGATTTGATTAATCTTTTTATATGCAACTTTGATTACAAATAACCCGATTATTATATATATATATATAAAGCTTTTGATATATACTTATATTCCTAATATGCCAATCAATCCATCCAATTTCTTTTCATATTAGGCAATTTCAATATTAAACTCCTCTCAAATAAAAAAATTCAAACATTCATAACTATTACATACTCTCACACACCATTAATTTAACTGCCCTAGTCAGTCAAAATAATAATCTATTAATCTTGGTTTAGCAATCAGGAAAGTGAGTAAAATCTCATAAGCATCAAATGACAAGATAAATATAGTTGCGTTGTGTTTTAGATGTTATATTTTTATACTAACCCAGGTTACACCAAATAGTTACCTCCATCAGTGACATTAAGGTAGTGAAGAAAAATCAGACCAATTATTCTAAACTAACGACATTTATTTTCATCAAATTAACTCTACCATTTTACAACAATTTTATGATAAAAGTTTAATTTTAAAATTTATTTATTGTTTACCATTTTATGTAGTATTAAACTAGTACTACCTTAAAAGACTTTAAAATTGATTTTAAAGTAATATTAAATTTGAAATAATCAAAACTGCTAAGTAAAATTTCGATTATACGTCTTTTAATTTATAAGTTGTTTTAGATCAGTCCTTGTAAGACGAATAAACGGTGCTTTATTGTATTTTTTTTTGTTTTCAGCGAAAATCATCCTTTCGAATGAAATGTATAAACTTAGCGTCAGAGGTCTTTCTCTTAGAACAGGCCAACTGTCATTTATAATGCTGAATATGAATTCGTTGCAAATTTCAGTGTTTTCTGCTATGACAGATATCTATTTGAACATGAATTGATATTTTGTTGTTTTCAGTGAAAATGATCACTACCTGTTTTTAAAGTATTGACATGTTTGTGTATGCACGTATGTGCGCTGCTATTTCCAAGAACGTATTTGTATGAACATGCCAAAGGAGCGTTGTATTGTTGCCCCTCCCCACCTGAAGGGGGGAAAAAATAGTGAAAGAAACTAGATTTTTTTGCTAAAATGTCTGCCCCCTCCTTCTTTGTGCTGTCAGCAAGTCATTCTTGTTCTTTGCGAATTATTCTTTGCGCATATTTGTGACGCATTCTTCTACGAATCCTATTTATTTGTCAGTCCGTAGCAAATTTCTGATTTAATACGATTTATTCTATTGCGGAAAAGGAAATGTGAGGGAAATTCGTGATTAAATTAAATGTCTGTAAGCTAGCTGTGTTCGTTACAGAAATTTTTTCAATAACTCTATTAAATATTTTTTATATCATTACTGCATTTGAATCTGCTGCTCCGCATTGAAAATGAAACGTATTACATTTTTTTTTTACTAGTTAACATTGTTATTTCAAATTTGGAAATGATTTTGGTTGAGAAAAATTAATGTTGGTTGTTGGTCGGAAAATCGTTAGAAGCGTTTTAACATTTCACACTTGACTCGATTTTCTGTAATTTTATCTGCGGTTTCGATAAACAGTCAAAAAATAAAATAAAATAACCAATGCATCGCATTATTATAAAAATCTGTGCATTTAAATTTGTAATTTTTAATGTAAACAATTTTTTCTACAGAACCGTATTTCTTAAACCGTTATAAGTCATTAAAATCTTAAAAGCACTTTTATTTAAGCTTACATATATTATTTAAATTGCTTTTAATCTAAGTCATTGGCTGTGTTTCAATGGATAATGTGGGTTTTTACTGGAGCTCAATTTGAGTACTCCATTTTCCTCGTAAAATTGAGAATCATAGCTTCTGTAAATTCAACATATAAAGTATCGGCATTTTATAGCAGTAAATGTCTTGTTTGAAAAGTAGAAACTAACAAAAATTGTTTTATGCTGTGCTGTACCTTTCATTCCAGTACCCAAATTGGCAGGTTTGAAAGTTGTTGTTAAGTATTATTTTCTCAACATTTTGCGCATAATATTTTTTAGTTGCTAATTTTTTTATTATATTCCCTTGCAGGCAATCATTTCTGACTTTCGATTCTGGACGTTTGTCTCAACAGCGCTCTTTTACCTCTTTTCTTTCGCTTTTAAATTAAGTTTCTCTTTAAATTCGGGTTTTATTGGATATCTTAATTCAACTTTTTAGTCATTTATGTAGCACCTCGTTATAAAAAGATTAGTTTTAAATTACCACCAGAATGAAATATAAAGTGAAAACAAACGATGCTTATTCATGACAAGCTTTTACAGAATAACAGGAAACGGATGTGGAACGCTTTAATATAACATTATTAATAGGTCACAAAATCGTGTATCTTCCCGTCATGGGAATTATGCTGGATTTAAATAGAATTTCCTGGATTGAATGACTAAAAAAATGGAACGAATTTTTATATTTACCGTTGTTACTTTGAAATCAGGTCCATTTATAGTGTAATTTAATCTGATTGGTTACTGTTGTAAAACAACCCGACTCTGAAAATGTGTTCCATCTTTAAGAAGCATTTTTGTAAACTGCATACAATCATTAACTCTTATCCTTTTTTCTCCCTTTCCTACATAAAAACATTATCAGTTTTTAGACTGAAGGGGAGAAAAAAATATCTTATTTCGGTTAAAACTTTAAAAATGCTTACTATCTGTATCTTTTTTTTTTTTTTTAACCGAACGAACAAGCCGAAATTGCTCTATTCATTATGCGTAAATATAAAGCGCACTTCAAGTTCTCCCTGCAGCGAATGTAATAAAAACTTTCTTTTTTCCCAACCTTAATCTTCTTTATTTTTATTTAAAACATTAGTGGGAAAAGCGGGCGTCGGCATTAATAAAACTTCATTGGTTACCGGAATCATCCGGGACATTAGGTCCCATCAGCCCGGGCGGCCTCATAAAGCGGTACAGGTAGAGAAAAGGCAGGTGTTTCCGAGATGCCCGGCGTAATTTCCGGATCCCGTTTTCCTGTTTTCCCGAAATTGAGAAAAAGGTGGAAATGGAAAATAGCCTGCTGCACCGTCCGATTATTACACTCGGGGCGGCGCGTCTTTCGAGTGGCTGTAAAAATCCAGCTTCTTCTGCCCCGGGTCGTTATCCCGCCCCTGCTGCCTCGATAAATTAAAGCGAACGGAAAATATAATATTAGGAAGCGGGCGCTTTAATGGACGCTAATAGGGAATTTCATGCTTTGGTTTTATGGTAATGGGCAGGCCGTTGCGGAAAGTCTGTTGGCTCCTAATGGTTCCAGCCATTTTTCCGCCAACACGGAAATGATGGGACAAAAGGTGAAATATGGTCTCGTTAGGATTCAGGTGTCGGTCAGTCGGGCCTGGATTCGATTTTGCGTGTATTTTCCCAATATGTCGGTCAGTCGGGCCTGGATTCGATTTTGCGTTTATTTTTTCCAATATGTCGGTCAGTCGGGCCTGGATTCGATTTTGCGTGTATAATTAGTTTTACCAATAGTTTTCATCTGCATGGTGGTGCGCTTAAAGCCTTATTTGTAATTAGTGACACCTCATTATGGCAGAACGAGGAAAGCTACACACTTGATCATTGCTTTCTGTTTAATAGTCCTGGATATTGATTATTAAACTTCGTTTAAAAGTAATAGAGGCGTGCGAACAAAATTGCATTTAAACCCCTTAACTGTTTTGATCTCTGCTTGTGGAAGTTTAAAATTAAGTCATTAATAAGCGTTATACTAGAATAACCGATGATCCATTTACGAATCAAGTATTCTATGGACAACTAGCTGAATCATTACGCCCTAAAACAGTGGAAGGGGGTCATCTAATTAGATAGTGCAAAAAAACTACACTACACTGTTAATTAAACATTAATAATTGATTTTCTGTGTACTGAAACTATATTTAAAACAAAATTTTAAATTTGTTTGATTTCATGAAACTCTTTCTAAAGCAACAGGAACACGTAAAATGTCATTCACTGTTGATGTGGTTTCTTGTAGGTTTCTATCTATTGTGATCTTGGGTTCTTTCTGTCTATAATAGCATTCACTCCGTAAAAAGTATTGGCTTTGAATGGCGCCATTTAAGTATCAATTAAACTATACCAAAAAAGCATGATTTTAGTTTAAACAAATTTAGATGTATAAGTAACGTTAACCTTCCAGCGGGCGCGCCTACGCAAATTTTATGACATATCGAGCATCGTATTACATACATATATATATCGCATTATTATACAAAAATAAATGCAACTTTTATTTATGTTATCTGTATTTATTAGCTTAATAATAAACAAAGATTTTATAAATAAAAATTACATTTATAAATTTATAAAAGAACGATATAAATATGTAATAAGATGCGCAGTGCAGGCAGGTATCTCTTGTATAAGCGCGCCCGCTGGAAGGTTAACTTTATTACTCAGAATTGAATCGCGAATGTTCGCGAATAAAAAGAACTCGGTAATCAGTGATAAGCCTGATTTTTTTATTATCTGGTATCGGTTTGATTATTTAAGCTTCTTTATTTACGATAAATATCAGTGGTAAGAAATGTAGTCTGAATACTTAATAATTGAAAACCGAATTCAGTAGTACATTTTGCACTTCCAGGTCTATTATAATTTAAATGATTCAGACTGAGCAATTTGAGAAGTCCTTTAAAATCGAATTCGAAAGATTGCATCATCTTTATAAAAAAAAAAAAAAACAATATTCTAAATTGTACTTTCAGTGGAAGATTAGGGAATTCATTGTTGTTTGTTGAAGAAGGAGAAATAGCCTCAAAAATGGACTCTGTTTTAGAATAAACTTCGAAAGAAATGAATGATTTAAAACCTAAGTAATTTTGCATCGTTTTAGCATTTTTACTCGAGTGTTCTATCGGCCACTTGGAGTGCAATTCAATTATGTTCTGCCTGTATAGAATTCGCCAATCTTTAATATTATTTTTTAGCTTAAATGATCAAAATTAAATGGTTTTTATTACTTAATAACTTGGAGAGAACATCTGAGGTAATGGTTTTCTTTATTGAAATATTAAAATGCAAATAATAATAAAGGAGAAAAAAATGCATTTCCGTCATTATAGCAAAAGCATTTATTGTATATTTAAATTACGATCCTTCGTATTGGACGATTCTATCATTGAATTGTTCATTAATTTTCAAACAATTGCTCCATAAATCATCCAAAATGTCCCTACGTATAAAAAAGTTATTGAAACGATATCGTATTTTGAGATTTATTGGAAAGTGGTTATTACTTTTTCACCAAGTTTAGCGTCCTTGAATTAGATTTGTGTTCTTTTTTCTCTATAACTGTTGCCTTCTGTTTTCATTCGACTTTTTTAGTACTCATAAACCATCTACACCATTTTTATGGTTACATAATACAGTGAAACCTCTTTATTGCGTATTCAAGGGACCACTCAATACCGACGTACTACAAAATTTTGTTTCAAAATATGATAAACTATTCACTTTGGCCATACAAAATAATAGCATAGATATATTTTTAATGAGATTTTATAGTCCTTTCAGCATATTTATATGTTATGCTTACAATATCAGACAATATTATTGGAATTTGGAATATTTTAAAATTTGAAAATTCCAACTTTTTTTAATAATTGTGCAACGCATAATGATAAAAACAACACGTATTGTAATATCTCTTCTTGGGGATTCATATATTTCTTCTTTCATGAATTTTTATCGCAGAACATATAACAAAATGCAATTCTTATTATTGGCCGTGTTGCGATATTTTAGATCATTTTAGTGCATTAGATTGAAATTAAAATGATCTTTTTTATGCTTCTTTCAATACTTCTTTTCTTTCTTTTTAGGGAAATTTGAAAATAAATGTTCTAATTTTGAGTTCTGTTTCGAAAAAATTATATTAGTTCCGATTGATTTGACGTTTGATCTTGGATTCTAATTTCATCATTGTGAACTGAGTTTGTGTCCTTCAAAAATGTTCTATTGTTTTAAGCGACGCGTTATCGAATATCTGCGTCGTTATTAAGATTTTTTGAAGACATAAATATGAATAGGCATGCTAAATGATGTATAAAAGAGGTTTCACTGAATAAGTTTTTTTATCACTATCTTAGACATTAAAATTTTATAGGGGAGACCAGGGCAGGTTTACATACTTTTTAAACTTTTATTTTTCTGCTTTAAGGGTTTAAAGTATTTATTTCATTTTCATTACCAATTAATTAGTTAGACTTTAAGGCATGTAGTGAATATTTTTAAATACTTCAAATTATTATATTTTTGTAATTATATCATTTTCTTTACCATGATGTCACCTGTGTAAACTTGCCCTATGACCGGGGCAAGTTTACACACTGCCTGGGGCACGTTTGCACACCTCCAAAATGATTAAATAGAAGACTTGCTGTGATTAAAATACAACAAATTGAATACAAAAAAACCTAGTTTATTTCAAAAAGTACATAATAGATTATAAACAATTACGGTTAATTTTCCTACCTCTGTTATTTCTTTTCCTTGGCCCTGCTTTTTGAAATGACCTCACATCTTTAGGTGTTGGGAATGACTTTGTAATGCAAGTGCCACTTGTGCCAGTTATAACACAAAAAAAAAATGGCGACGGGGCATGTTTACACAGTGTGTAAACTTGCCCCATGCACTATGTGTAAACTTACCCCATTGTCATTTTTTTTTGTTGTAACTCAGTGTATAAGCTTTATTCATAATAAAAATAATCAACTAAATAGCTTAAATTAACCACAAAAGAACAACCTAAGAGGATAATCCATAATAAGTTATAATATTCAAATAGTACGAGCTCTATCAAAGCCAATAAGTAAGGGTAAAAATTTACTAAAATGGTAAAATATCAGAAAAAGTTGTCCACTTCACGATCCACTTTCAAGACTGACTCCAAACTTGCGTGAGTATTAATGGAGGCCGAGGCACTTCTTCTGGAACGATATGTAGTGCTCCCCGACCAATGGTTTGTGAAATATAAGCCTAGTGTAAACTTGCCCCGGTCTTCCCTATCCTAATTTCTTTGTACGCTTGTGATTTACATCGAAACTTGCTTCAACTTCTGCTTCTTTTCCCCCTTGGGACATATTTTAAAACAAAGAAATAAAAAAGAAACTCTAAACCCGAGAACATCTTTAATCCGGCCATATACTGAAAACCTTTTACTCGGAAGATTCAACAGAAAAATCAAGATAACTTCAGTTAGGAACTGTTGTGTTGATAATGGATATCGCCTGTTTATTAACGGGACGAGGCCCTTAATTAGACATCATTACTGACTAATTAACTTAATCGCACTTAGCTGGGAAATATCCGGTACTTTGTGATTGTTTATATCCTGGTGTTAAGGAACGAAGTCGTTGCTGGTTCTAAATACTTAATGACAGCAGTATTCTTATCTTATCACTCTTATCGGCCATCTTGCTGATTGACAATATTTACACTTTTCGTATGAACTGCTAACGAACTTTCTCACGGTCTGTGCTCTGCTTGAATTTAGAGAGATATTCACGCTATTCGAAATTCAGAAGAAAGCCGAAAGTTAATCGAAGTTTCCAAGTAGGGGATCGTTCCAGATGTCGGAAGTCAATAAGTTGGAATTCGATTTTGGGAGATAAGACTCAAATGAGCTTGTGTGCAGTTGAAGCAATCGAGCAGTTTAACAATTCACGATTTTGCTTGATTGATGGTTTTCAGATTTTCTTGATGGTCGTTTATAATTTGACGATCTTCATGAGTGCTGATAGTAATAACAATTGTGATGAATTTTGTTGTTGTGAATTAGAAGAAAAGTAAGGAATCATCATTCAGATTGGTTATAGCCGGGAGGTAGTCTGGTTAACAAAACGCTTTAAAATAAATTTAAATGCTTAAAAAAATAAAAATTGTTAACCTATCAATAATGATGTTAAATTCCTGGAAGTCAAAACAAATGCACTTCATAAACTATAAATGAAATAGCTTAATAACGTGGGAGAAATGAAGTTACCAATTCATAATTATTCGCACTGCATTTTTAATAGTCTAAATCGAGATAAAGTACTGTATCAATCGTCCATTTAGCAAGCTATTTACATGAAAAAATTAAACAAACATGCTTTATACGACAGCTCTTTGCTCATCACTTTAAAGTAGGAATGATTAGAATTTCGGAATCGCGGAACATTGACAGCTCGTTTATATCAGGGGTGATTATGTTCCATTTTTATCAGGAGTTCCGGATTTTTTACTGTCTTAAATCTGTATTTACTATCTATTTCAAATCATATTTTAGAATAAATATGTCATTGATATTGTAAAAATCTAAAACTTTTAGAATATATCGAGTTCAATGAAGTAGTCAAACTTCTTATTTGAGTAAATTAGTGAAAATCCAGTATTTTTGTTAAAATATGTATATTATATCTCATTAACATTCTGAATGATTCGAAATTTCGGGTTTTGACGCCAAGTTTGATTTCGGGATTTTTGAAATGAAATTGCAATCATCCCTGTTATTTATTCTTGAATATTTTTAATGAAAAAAAAAATTTTTTTTTAATGAATTTCTTACAAAAAAATTCTTCAATTCACCAAGTACTGTATTAATGTCTTTTATTTATTATTCATTTATTCTTCAGGTGGGTGCCTATATAAGCATTAAGGATTCTTTTCGTATACAGGTGCTATCATGGCATCTTCTTAGCCCAAAAGGGATCACGATTTGGAAAATGAATAAGCCCTGATCTGTATGATCTATTCCTCGTACTCGTGCTTCTGTTTCTCAGCAGCTTTAAAATGTTAAGATTTATAAACACTGTCACTTAAAATCGTTTTCTGACAATCAGCCCAGTTATATATCTCCAAATTTTCGCCGACTTAAAAAATATTTCAGACACGGGTATAAATCTCTTTCGAATGACTTCCTTGTGGGGTCACATTTTTTTCTCATTATTAAATATGAAATATATATTTCCTTTGCAAGTGCTTATCTAGGGATGGGGGGAGGGGGAAGGACGTGAACTTTTTTTTTATCTGGCCTTCTTCCTTCGGCCATCTCTCCCCGGGATCTTGACAAGGGCGCAGTGCATGGAGAGATGCTGATAAGAATTTTTTACGCTCGTCGCACCTAATCGGCCCCCGGAGGACGCTTCTTCCACAGCTGTCGTCGTTCCCCTGGATATGCCCTCCACCCCTGTCAAGGAGATCTTTTACCTTGCCCTGAAAAAGTGAAATAAAAATAAACTCTTCGCCCGTAAGTGAATCGATCGGTAGACTTTTGCCTTGGATTCGTTTTTATCTGTGGCTTTTCAGTTTCAGCGATGCTTTATTTCAATGACTTTACTATTTCGTTGATGTCGCTTTCCGTTTTTGTTAAGTTGCAAATAAGCAATGGGGCTGTGATTTTAAGCCCGTAACACATTGTTGACCAGTCACGAGTTAACTCGTGTTTTCACGTTCAAACGTTGTTGGTCGGTCACGTGTTAATTTGTTTTACTTCCACATTCAATTACGAAATAAGAGCCGGTAACATGAGATAGCCTCTGTGTAAAATTGCGAGCCAACAATGTGTTACCAGTTTCATTTTCTTTGCTATCTCACAAAAGATGATCGCTTCTGTTTTGGAAAGAGGCTGTCGCTGTCATTCATCTCAGAAGACATGTAATATTTGAGATGTTTATGGATTCTAAGTAATTTTTCTGTAACATTATAAAGCTAATTAACGATTAAGGTTTAGTTGTAAGACTAAAAATGCGATAATTCGATGCACTAGTATTCTCGGGGCTCGAGTTAAGCGGTTAAAACTGTGGGTCGCTATTATGAATTGTATTGCGTCGAAGTTGTGACGTCATTTAAACATCGGTAGTTCATGCTTTTGTTGGATTTTTAGTATTAGTTAGCTAAAATTATTAATAAAATCTTGTTGCCTCGAAAATACGTTGATTTGGATTGGAAAATTTCTCTGACGTTTATAGAATAACAGTATTTAAGGGTTTCCCTCCACCCTCCTTCGTCATTAAAATGAAGTAATCCTGTTTAACCCGTAATAAAGCTAATTGTACCGCTCCTTTTTGTACACCTCTAAACAAACACTTGGGGGGGGGGGCGGTAATTTATTTTTTTCGCGTGAACACAAAAAAGCTTAAAAAGTCTTAGTACAGATTCAGTAACTGCATTTCCTTTTTGTTTGTTTTATTGTTGTTGGAGATTGACCTTGGAAGCTCCTAAACCACTGTATGCGAAACCTGGTATTTTCAAGAAGTTCTCCTTACCAAGCCTGTTACTTTCCGGTCTATAATGTGATTAAAAATTAATCATATTTGCTTCATTTATTTTGTGAAAAAAGAAAGGAGGAGGAGGCATAAAAATGTTGAAAGTGTCTCACCGATTCATCCATCTTGTTAAAGAAGTTCTGTTGCTTTCTGTTTTTGACAAGAATCCGACCCAGTTCTATGTTCTAATCTGTCTCGTGAATTAAAAGTCTCTGAATTATTTAATAAGATATTATGTTCAAGGTTTTTTTGTAATAAATTCAGCCTTTAAAATTCATACCACATTTGCTGCATATTTAGTTTATCTGCTTCTTTTCCGACAGTTTTCAGATTTCTTTCTTATGCCCGCTAGATTATTATTTGTTGGGGGGAAAAAACTGATTTTTTTTGTATATATAATTGCTGCCTTCACTGTTATCGCAGACAACGTGACCAGCTGCTTGGTAAAAGAAACATATTAGTATGTGCCGAGTTTTCCTTTGGGTGGTTATCACATTCGTCTTCAACAAATCTTGTTAATAGCCTTGTTGAAGTTCCCCGTAGAATTTTCGCGTGTTAGATTCACCTTGTCTGGGTTAGCTTCAACAGGTGCCTGTATCTCTTATCTAAAGTACGTCTGTTTTTATATTCTTTCTTCTAGATACATTCTAACTGCCAGGGCCTTACCAGTTTAAAATTAAAACACCGGCTCTTCCAGTTCACGTCCAACGTGATATTTTATCTCAGATTAGCGGGCACACCGCAATCCCACAGTCCATCAATGACAGCGCACTTAATCTCTCTGAACCGCCGTTTCTGCCATCGATTTTCCCTTAACTATCTCGCAGAAGGGGTTCATTTGCTAATTCCGAGAAGTTTATCAACTCTGCTCGGCCTGCATGCTGGCGAGCCTCATCATCCGGTGGAGAAGGCCATCCCCTGGCATTCTCACGGCGGTCTTGTTTCTTGCAATTACGCTGTTGCAGACGCGCGTGTCTCTGCCTTGGGAAAAAGAAGACGGCTGCATTCCGTGCGCTCATTTCCGAGATGGGCCGTGTCGATAAAACAAAAGACCCCCTCGACCCGATAAGAGGCCCGGCACGTAGCGCACCCATGTGCGAGCATTAAATGTTTGTTGGGACTCCGGAGTCACGAAGCTGTGTAATTTTAAACGCGGGCGATCGCTCCACCAGATAATTCGGGGGGATATCCGCGGTGTTTAAGGTTCTTTCTCTTTTGTTTGCTCTATCCTGAATGGACGAGGTGCGTAATGACGTAATAAGAAGCGGGGCCCAAATTGGAGTCTTCCTGACGTAAGGGAAGGTAGGCCTGCCCCCACCTCCGTCTCCCGAAAGTGAATATTTAAGGCTATTCCATCGGAAGAAGGCTTTAAAAGAAGTAAATGTCTTATTTTTCTGCAGCGCGTTGCAATAATGCACAGCCCAGATGAGATGCGAGCGTTCCAACCAGTCGTTATAAGGATTAGATATGTAATCAAGGGATTCAATCTTGATGCTTTTGTTTTCATTTTGGGAGATGATGTTGCCGCCATGCATTTTTTTCCCTCCCTTCTCTTCTTTCTTTAATCTTGTCCCTTATTATATTCTATCTCTCGACGCATCGCATGCGTAGTGGAGTGTTTACTAAATTTTGACAATGGATATCAAGATTGTTTTTTAATGCCTGGAATTAAGTACTTTTTAAATAATTTTTGAATTTTTCCATGTCGTAAACCTTGAACTCGATTATTGAAAAGATTAGACATGAGATTCACGTGTTTCTTTTCTCTCGAGTTTTTTAAAAGCAGTTATTTGCCAGATAGCGTTTGAAAAGAAGAACTAATTCAAATTTTATATGTTATGGAGGTCTCATTTCTTTCAGACATTAAATGAATAATTTTGAATTGCACTGGAAGAAAATTACTTTAGGTTTCTATTAGCGTTCTTTCTGAAAAGCCTCACGGTTATCAATGTTTTCGTTTTTTAAGTAATTTCATTGTGTTTCATGTTGTTTCTTCTTTTCGGTGGACTTGCTAATCCAGTCCTTACCCGGACGTTTGATATTGTATCTTTTATGAGGAAATACTGGAAAACGCAAACCTTTCAAAATGTGAATGAAAAATAGTGCAATTTCTTTCTCTCTGTGTCATTTTATTTAGTCAAGTCTCATTTATCTTTAAAAGACTTCGTCTGATATACAAGAAAAGGAAAAAGACCTTAATTTGAGAACTTAGTAAAGAATTTCAAAATGCAGTTAGACAGTATACTTCCTAAGGATACAGATTCCACTATGCATCCTAAGGATACAGATTCCACTATGCATCCTAAGGATACAGATTCTTATTATTATTAAGTAAAGTATTCAAAATATTGCCACCACCTTCCAAATTTATTTGACAGTCTGAGAAACCAGAGCTTAAGTGCGGAAGACAATTCGCTTGGGTAAAAATTTGAACAGCTGACTGAAATCAGCATTTGTCAGTGTGCCTAAAAGAATAATGTATACATTATTATGCGAAAACTTTTGCTTAAAGAAAACTAAATTAGGATCTGTGGTAGATTGCTAATGTTGTAATCGTGCTCAAAGCTTCAGATGTCTTGTATCGCCCTTCTAACATGATGTATGAGTTTCTGTTACTTTTTGCAGTTGTGCTTTCCCATTTGTATTGTGAAATACCCAAGTAGCTTTGCGCATAATTTTTTTCTAAGCACATGTTTGTCTTTGTTGTGAAAATTGCTCCTCAAAACTGAACTACTGCTATGGCCAACTGTTAAGTGCTGGTGCGTTAGTGAATGATACACAGCGTCAACAAAAATGAGCACCATTTTCCCAGTGTCTTCTTTTCCATCCACACCTAACAAAAACTTTACATTACTTTAAAACGATCACATGTTCTTCCTTTTTTTTCTTCTTTCTTTGCCTCCTTTCTTTTCTGTTGCCGCCTCTTGACAGATTGCTGCGGAGTGTGGAAGAAATTTCGTTGCTCTTCATCAAGAGGCGTAACAAGTTGTTTCTAGCCGTGTCATCCCTCTCCCAAAGAGAGAGGGATGTTCCTTGATGAATAACGTGGGAGTTTCGTCTGGACGAATGCCAGTCCTCCACCACTTCATTGTTCCAGCAGACAACGGACCCTTAATGGTAATCTCCTCCGACCATTCCTGGCATCTGCTCCCGAAGCTGCTGCCTTGATGAATGACTTAGCACTCGCCCAGACATTCCATCTGATTGAAGTTTAATCGCGGCATCATTGATACGCAAGCGGGCCTCTAATCCGATTAATAGATTTCGATGGCCTTCTTTTTTTGGGTTTCGTGCCGCGTGAGAATCGATTCGATAATTTTGCTTAATTCTTCTTGTTCTTTTTGCTCCCGTGATGGTCGTCGATACTTGATGGCTTCATTAGCACCTTTCACCATTTGGCTGGAAGCTCGAGGCCTCGTGCTCTTCGGCAACTACGTGATGGGGAAATTATATTTTAACGCTCGTTTTCGGAGAATGCTTGTGTGTAAGCTACGGTAAATTAATTTTTGTTTCAAAATGAGCGTCTGCTGTCAAGAAAAAGAATGTATAAGAAGATGCTTTTTTTGTAGTTGGAATCACCCCTTTGAAAGCCTGCGATATTTTTTGTTTTTTGTTATAGCGCAGAGATTGTGTTAGAGGAAAATAATAAATATTAAACATGTTCCGAAGCTTGAATTATATGCATAAGAAAATTGTTTTTCGTCTCCTTATTTGGGCTTGAGTAATGTTAAAGATGTTACTGAGTGATATTTTTTATCACCAGTGTCATTGGACTTCGATGAATATATTGGATTAGCTTTATTTGATACAAGCTTTGACAGATCCTTAGTTTCTTCTGATATTTTTTTTCCGTTTAAAATAGTTTCCAACAACTTTTTGCGTTTGTCAGATATGCATTTTAATTTGAAATTTTTAAGTACGCTTAATTATTAATTTATATTCAAGAAAATTTCATGAAACACGTTCCGTGCCACGTGTACCATGGATGGTTCATGCTAAACTTTTCATTCAGGCCA
>BGPR01038643.1:0-14625 GCA_013235015.1 Araneus ventricosus | reverse complement strand
CTGTGAAAAAACGGAGAATTCGAAAACGGTAAAAGCAAAAACGGAATTTCTGTGAATAAACGGAGAATTCGAAAACGGTAAAAGTAAAAACGGAAAAACCAAAAACGGAATTTTCTGTAGAAAAACGGAGAAATGCTTTACGGAACGGAATATTGCCGGCAACACTGCTGCCGGTACTTTTTCCGTGATTTGACGGATATTTTTTTTACAGTGTACTGGCAGTCATCGTTGTTATCCAAGAAGTTGCATAATTTATCGAAAGCCTCTAAATTGGACTCGTCAACAGGTCTCCCAACCACACTTTCATTTGACTTGCCTGGCATACTTGAACCGACATTTGAAAACTGTGCATTACAGTTTTTATGATATTTTGTATCGGTCGCAATCAGGTCACATCAGCTGTCAATTCGATTTAGAACTGTTTTTCCCCACTTGTCATTGCGCACATACTTCGAAACTTGAAATTTTGGGGGCAGTCTCCAGTTGGTATATTTTTGAGTAAAGATGTGGGTGTCTCCCGATGTCTAGTATAATTTTTTTCAAGTTTACAAGCATTGCAATTGACTAATGTCCTCAATTTTTCCACAATACCACCTTTTCTATTTATACTGATATTCTTCAAATTCTCTAAACCACTTGTCACTGTTAATATCCAATATCCCAGCTTCACCGCAGGAAATGCAAATTCCCTACATCTTCTATTCAGTTATCTAAAAATCGCCTACGATCATGATAAAGAAAAAAAAACTATTAATAATAGTGGTAATGTTTATTTTTCGAAAAAGTTTTTTCTGTCGAATGGATTTGTTAAATTCTCTTTTAAAATTTTAAAATTCACTATATACGTAATTCAATACTAAATTCTACAACTCATGAGTGAGAAAGTGCTGTTTTTGTATGTTTTTAAACCTGTGTTATGTTAACAGAATTATATCAAATCTCTATTTTAGACTTTTTATTGCAGTAATGAGTTCTTCATCCAAAACAGAAACGTTTGACACCAACAGCACCTCTCTATGATTGTCCATTGCTGAATTATGGCGTGTCAAGGAAAATCGAAGATGGCGGACGTTTACTCAAAATATAAGGGGGACCTAAAGAACCTATTTCGGAAGGAATTAGCTTTCTAATAATTATTTTCGTCTTGAGCCAAATTTTGGTCTAAATTGCCTATACCATACTTGTAAATGGGCAAGCGGAAAAGGAAAAGGACGTTTACGGAACCGTGTCACCTATAAGAATGATAAAAATATAAAAAGGTTTTTGAACATGTTTTTATTACAATACTGAAAAATAAAAAAATACTTTTATATAACAATATGGAAGCCAATCTCTTACAGAAAAAGCCAGAGAAATCGTTAACGCTTACGAATGTGGGCTACGTGGCAAAAGAGATTCAGACCAGACGGCAACAATAAAATTCAGACAGCTTTTATCAGCGGTTTCCGTTTTTTTTTTTCCATTTATGCTGATTCATCCACGCGAATCCATCGCGGAACTGTGTTAAGCTGGGCATTCACAAGAAAGAAACGCTAAGCCATTTGTTCCAACAACCGGTTTGTATTCCACTTATTTTAGTCGAAAAATTAGGCGAAACATTCACGGATGTTCCAAAGTTTGTTTTGAGACAAGGTTCCAAGTCGCAGAATTCTTCCCACCTTCCCTCCTTCTCCCCCACACAGCGTATTTCCGATTTTACTTTCAACATGATGTAGCCTCGTCGCGGGGTCCCAATCTAGGCAAAACTATTGTTTTCCCCTTACCCTCGCAACGAGGTCCTCAAATCACCACCCAGTTATTCCAATGCATATTTAAGGATCCTACTATGGTTTGGATTGAGGTCGCTTTTCATTGGCTCTCAGCGTCACGTGACTTCGCTTGCTTCTAAATAATGTCATAGGAGCGCGCTTAGTTTAGATTTCGATTTTTGTTTTAGCTACTGCATCATGGAGAAGCCAACATTACCTTTTAATTACGATTATTTGGATATTTCTAAAGGGAATGATGAATTCATCTTTAGAATAAAACAAATAAAGGACAAACCTACAGCATTGGTACATACTATATATAAACATAAACTTGGACTACAGCGTATTGACGTCATTTAGAAGCCTGGCAAGTCATGTGACGCTGAAAGCCAATGAAAAGAGACCTCAATCCAAACCATAGTAGGATCCGAAAATATGCTATTCCAATCAGCTAATCAGCTTTCAAACTATTCGGAATTCCATCACTTTAATCCATTTGAGCCAGTTTTCGTCCCTTTTTACTTTCTCGTATACGAAGTATACAAAGAGAAAGTATTGTAATCGTCAAAAAATTCGAACTCGAGATTTTGACAAATCTCCACGTTTTAGACCTCCCTGATTCCGAAAAACACAATTTTGGAATTATGTCTGTCTGTGTGTGTGTCTGTGAACACGATAACTCGAAAACTATTAGAGCTACGGGAATGAAATTTGGTATGTGATCTTTAAACATAATTTGTAGGTTTCTATCAAATTTTGGACAAAATCCGTCAACGGGAAGTCTGTCTGCCTGTATGTTCGAGGTCATGCGAACGCTATAACTCAAAAACTTGAAAAGCCAGATGGATAAAATTTTATACACAGTTTTATCGTCATGAATGTAGGTCCGTATCAAATTTTGGGCCAAATCCGTCAAAGGGTTGACTGTCTGTCGGTCCGTATAATTTACTTTGGAAGAGAATCCGTTATCTCCGCACGCATGCGTACTGCAAGAGCGGAGAGGAATTTCATTTCGGAGTAGCGAATTACGTCAGTTTGTCCTTGACCCGGTAAGAGAAGAAAATCGTTACGCATCTCTTTGAATTTCATTTTTACTTTCTCGTATACGAAGTATACAAAGAGAAAGTATTGTAATCGTCAAAAAATTCGAACTCGAGATTTTGACGGATCTCCACGTTTTAGACCTCCCTGATTCCGAAAAACACAATTTTGGAATTATGTCTGTCTGTGTGTGTGTCTGTGTGTGTGTCTGTGAACACGATAACTCGAAAACTATTAGAGCTACGGGGGTGAAATTTGGTATGTGGTCTTTAAACATAATTTGTAGGTTTCTATCAAATTTTGGACAAAATCCGTCAAAGGGAAGTCTGTCTGTCTGTATGTTCGAGGTCATGCGAACGCTATAACTCAAAAACTTAAATAGCTATATAGATAAAATTTGGTACACAGTTTTATCGTCATGAATGTAGGTCCGTATAAAATTTTGGGCCAAATCCGTCAAAGGGGTGATGGTCTGTCGGACTGTATAATCGCATACTTGTAAAAATTATATCTTCTAAACCCTTTAGCTTCGATAAATAAAAATTTGTATGACGGTTGCTAATATTAATTATAGATCTGTGCTCAAATTTCGTTTCAATCGGTTAAAAAAAGGCGTTCAAATTGCATAATTAATTTTTTCTAATCCGATTCTCCATACGCATGCATACTGGTAGCAATCTCCGTGCACGCGGAAGGATTACGTCACTTTGTCCTTGAGCCTGCGAGAGTGGAAGTGTGTGCTAGATGGGTTTTAATCCGTACGCATCTCTTTGAATTTGATTCTTTACCTAAATATTTTACAATCGCTATAATCTACAATGAGAAACCTTCAGATAGTCATTGGATTCTGGGTTACAGTAGGTTCGAATTTTTTATCCATGCGAGGGGAGGGGAAACAGCACCTTTTTGGGGAAGTATACCAGAAAGTTTAGGGGAGACCACTCCCGCTGGTTAAAACTGGCGATTGGTTCTTCCTTCCCGTGATCCAAAAATTCCACAGTGGAGCAGCTGTAAATGGCCCGCTGTAGATGTTAATACTGGAATTAATTTATTTTTCCACTTATCGAATATCTTTTTGTTGAATTATGGTTATTGTTTCATCGCTTCTGTTCAAGTTCAGCAGTTTATTTTCTTTTTTTATTTTATGTTGATTAATTGACGAGAAACTCTTTTAGAATTAATTTATTTTTCCAATTCTGGGAGATCTTTACTTTCGTTTCTGTTAAAAAGGTTCTTTCTTTTTCATACCTAATTTTGGAAATGAATATTTATATATTTTGCAAAACGAAAGTTAGTGTCAATTGATTCATCATTTCTGTTTTTCATCCTTTTTTTACTTTCTCGTATACAAAGAGAAAGTATTGTAATCGTTAAAGAATTCGAACTCTAGTTTTTGACGAATCTCCACGTTTTAGAACTACCTGAGTTCGAAAAACACAATTTTAGAATTATGTGTGTCTGTGAACACGATAACTCAAAAACTATTAGAGATACAGGAATGAAATTTCGTATGTGGTCTTTAAACATAATTTGTAGATTTCTATCAAATTTTGGACAAAATCCATCTACTGGAAGTCTGCCTGTCTGTCTGTCCGCGGTCATGTGAACACTATAACTCAAAAACTTGAATAGCTAGATGGATAAAATTTGGTACACAATTTTATCATCATGAATGTAGGTCCGTATCAAATTTTGGACCAAATCCGTCGAAGGATTGATTGTCTGTCGGTCTGTATATTCGCATATTTGTAATCGCAATAACTTCTTAACAAAATTTCTTAGATGAATGAAATTTGGGATGTGGCCTTCTTACCTTAATTGTAGATTTGTGTCCAATTTTTGTGTTAATCGGTTGAAAAAAGGCGTTCAAACTGCTTAATTAATTTTTCTAATCCGATTCCCCATACGCATGCGTACTGGTAGCAATCTTTGTGCACGCCGAAGGATTATGTCACTTTGTTCTTGAGCTAGTGATAGATGCGTTTTAATCGGTACGCATCTCTATGAATTTGATTTTTTTACCTAAATATTTTATAATCACTATAATCTATAATGAAAAACCTTCCGATAGCCATTGGATTCTGGGTTACAGTAGGTTCGAATTTTTTTATCCACGCAGGGGAGGGGAAACAGCACACCTGTTTGGGGAAGTATACGAGAAAGTTCAGGGGAGGCTACTTCCGCTGTTTAATTTCTTAAACACTCTGCCAATGTGTATGAGATTTTCTTCATTTTTCCTCGATAAATCTGCGACAACCGGATCTGAGATATTGTTGGCAATCTGAAAGCCCGTCTGAGACGGGCACAAATCTTCTAGTATAATATATTTGTCCTGCACAACATATTTTAGTCACAAAAATGCACATAAAATCGATACGTTGTCTTTTGACTCTTTTTTTTGTCGCAAATCATGAAAACAAGGTAAATTTTAGTTTCAATTTTCTGAAAAGTCGAATAAAGAACATAAAACTTTTATAAAAGATGAAAACACTTCTTTATTAGTACTTTATTAAGTTTTTCTTTTTCTAAAGAGATTTTTTTCCTTTATTTCAGTTAATGAATAAATTCAGGCCACAGAGGGTATAATTTTTGACTCTGTAGTCATTCTCTTGACAGAAAATTTATCCATATTAGAACTCCGACGGCGAGTGGCCTTTGAAGACGTTCGCCATTCGAGTTCTCTTCCATTCTAATTATTTTCTTTTATGTGTTTTAATTATTTCAATTTTTTTTTGTTATTTGATTCTATAGTAGTTCGTTAGTTAATTAGGGACAATATTGTTGATGCAATCACTGGATGCTGCTGCGTTGGCGCACAAAAGGTTATTGTTATCGCTATTTTTTATTTCTTCTGTTACTTCTGTATTTTTCTTTTTTTGTATTCAATTATCTTTATTAGCACAAAATATTTAATACCAACTGCCTACTTTATTCCGACAAGCACATCACCGCTTTGCCTCGCGTTTTTGAAAGTCGAATTAAGAACATAAAACTTTTATGAAAGAGGAAAACACGTCTTTATTAGTACAAAATATTTAATACCAAATGCCTACTTTATTCTGACAAGCGCATTACCGCTTTGCCTCGCATTTTTTTTTTCTCTAAGATTTATTTCATTCCAATGCAGCTGTCAAATCCTTGATAAGAACACGACGCTGCCATGCCATCTCCAATTACGTAAGTCTTCGTGAACTGCGGTTTTATTTCTACACCAATCCCATTCGCAATAAAAAAAATACACCCACGTTAACGGTTGGTTAGAAATCCTTCTCTATGTTATGTATTAAATGCTTTGCACATTTTCTCATGATTCTTTTTTTTACTTTTCTCGTATACGAAGTATACAAAGAGGAAATATTTAAATCGTTAAAAAATTCAACTCCGAAGTTTTGATGGATGGCTATATTTTAAATCGCTCTGCCTCCTGTACGTATAAATCCCCCAGTGTCCATTTCACATTTTTAGAATTGGATTGGAGATTTTGGACGAAAATTGCAGATTTCTCTCCATATTTGGACGAAATCCATCAGCAGAAAGACCGACAGTCTGTCTGCGTCCATGTAAACATGACAATTAAAGAAAAGCAAAAAGATGGATGAAATTTGTCTTATAGTTTTATCACCAAAACTGTAGATGTATATTAAATTTTGAGCCAAAATCAAAGCATCAAAGGGTTGACGAATGACGGTCTGTTTATTCGTATCGAAAACACAACAAACTAAGTCAGAGGTTCCCAACCTGTGGTACGCGTACCCCTGGGGGTACACGAAGGACTAGTTGAGGTACGCGAACTCAAAATCGGTAATGGCGTGCACAAGAAAACATAAGGGACTGAAAATGTTACAGAATTTTGTTTCCCCAAGTTCGTGTAAAAAGTGAAAGGTGTACAAGTCTTAAACTTACCTTCAAAATAAGTACAAAAGAAAGCAAAAGGAAGTGTAATTTTTAGCTATCCTTATGAGTTAATGCGATACTATTACAATTCTGATTTCATCTGTTTCGACGTTAAGGGGACTTGGCACCCCAAAATTTTTTTCCACAATTTTGATCAAACTTATTTAATTTTGTAGTAGATAGATGTAAACTGTGCAGAAACTGAAATTTCTAAAATATTTTTCATTTTGAAAAATTACAAATTTCAAAATTTTAAATTTTTAAAAAAAATTAATCCTTTTTTTAAAATGCTTCTTCTCATACAATTTTTAATATTTTTTCTCCAAATTTTTTTAAAGGGACCTCTCAATATACTTAATAGAAACAGGGATCGGATTTTTGATATCTACATTAGTTTCAGAGAAAAAAAATTTTGTTCAAAATTTTGTGAACATTTTTGGAAAATCTCAGAATTTTTCACTTTGTATATTTTTTAAAAATTTTCTAATCAAAATTTTTACAAATCCATCCCTAATTCTATTAAGCATGCATTTGTGAGTGAACAGAAAAAATTTTAAGTAATTAGAATAAAAAGAGATCGACTTTTTTCATTTTGTAGCAGACACAATTTTGGAAAAAAGCAAACTGAGAAAAACAGCTTTAAAGTTTTAAAAACAATAAAATTGTAATAAAAACAACTTATATCAAGCTAATTTTTTTTTCAGAGCAATAACCTGACATTTGCGAGTCCTAAGTTATCAGTTTTATTGATATTTATTATTACTATAATTATTAATTAGCATCTTCATTTATAGGGATAATTAGAATTTTTTTTTAAAAAATGGGAAAAATTATTTTTTCAAATTTTTTAGTCAAAATATTTAATAAATGATCTGCAGAACTATTTATCAAATATCCATTATAGCAGAGAAAAAATTTAAAACCATTTTATTGAAATTTTATTGACAGTGAGAAATTCAAAAAAATGAGAAGCGAAAGCAGTGATGATGATGATGATGACGATATGCTTCATAAATAATAAAGAAGCGAAAGCAGTAAAACAGTAAACAAAGAAAGATTAAATGGCTACTGTTTGAAACAACTATCTTGCTTTGTTTTTATGGAAAAAATTAGGTGGCTTTGCAATTTACACATGAACTATGCATGATTTAAACATTGGAAGTGGGCGTGGCACGTGAGGAAATCTCACTAAATATTCGTCTGATTGTTATGAAACTTTCAGATTATTAGGTCAAAGGTTCGAGGATCATTTTCCACTCAAAATTTGAAAATAGATACTTTCATTGATTTTCCGGAATTCTTAGGGTGCCAAGTCCCTTAAACTAATACTATTGTAACCAGCGGGAGTGTTCTCCCCTAAACTTTCTCGTATACTTCCCCAGAAAGGTGGTGTTCCCCCTCCCCTCGCGTGGATAAAAAAATTCGAACCTACTGTTACCCAGAATCCAATGACTATCAGAAGGTTTTTCATTATAGTGATTGAAAAATATCTAGGTACAGAATCAAATTCAAGGAGATGCATAATGATTTTCCGCTCTTACAGGCTCAAGGACAAACTGACGTAATTCGCTCCATAGCCTTCGCGTGCACAGAAGATTGCTTCCAGTACGCATACGTGTGGAGATGACAGATTCTTTTCAAAAGTAAATTATACAGACCGACAGACAGTCAACTCTTCGACGGATTTGGCCCAAAATTTTATACGGACCTACATTCATGACGATAAAATCGTATACCAAATTTTATCCATCTAGCTATTCAAATTTTTAAGTTATAGTATTCACATGACCGCGGACATACAGACAGGCAGACTTACCGTAGACGGATTTTGTCCAAAATTTGATAGAAACCTACAAATTATGTGTCAAGATCAGATATCAAATTTCATCCCCGTAGCTCTGATAGTTTTCGAGTTATCGTGTTCACAGACAAACATAATTCCACAATTGTGTTTTTCGGACTCAGGGAGGTCTAAACCGTGGAGATTGTTCAAAATCTCGAGTTCGAATTTTTTGACGATTACAATACTTTTTCTTTGTATACTTCATATACGAGAAAGAAAAATGGAATAAAACGTAAAATCAAAAATGAGTCCTGCAAATGTTATAAATTCCACTCATTTGGCTCTTAAGCTCACCTGGGCCCTTAACATTATTGAGAAAAACTTCTTTGTATAGACGGATGGTTGGAGGGGGGATGCGACAGTAGGGGGTACGCGAAAATAAGGACAAATCAGGGGGTGAGCGAGGAAGAAAAGGTTGAGAACTCCTGAACTAGGTGGATAAAATTTGGTACGCGTTTTCGTGACATCAAAATCGCAAATTTTTGTAAAATTCTAACCCGTTCGGCTAGAGGGAAGAGATCCAAATACACAAGCGATTCTCTACACTGCACTACGAAGATGCTTACATAACAACCATATTGTGTATGTACACGAGAAAGTCGAAGAGAACTGGTTCTAATATAAGCTTAGAGTGGGGGGGAAATCGCGATGGCCTTCTGTTTGTCCGCCACGAGAACTGTCGCCGCCAAATTGTCTAGTTTACGGCGGTCGCTACAGAAACAAGTTATCGTAGGAAGAATCCATTTCTAGTACGTAGAAGTTAATGTGTTCCACCGCAAACTGTCGCCAAGAATAAAAAACTGCTACTTCCGTTGGATCCCTCTTTTTCGAAATGGATCTTTCCTAGCATAACCAGTTGCTATAGCGACCGCCGTAAACTAGATAATTTGGCGGTGACAGTTCTCGTGGAGGACCAGGGCTGCCATATTGGCCTTTATGGAAATTTGGCCTTTTCCAAAGCACTTGTCCTTAGGAATTTTCATTTGGCCTTAAATTCATTTTTGGCTTTATTTTCGTTACTGACTTTTAGAACAATTTTTAATTACTTAGTCTATTGTTTTTTAATAAATTTTTGATATTACACATTTCAAATGATATATAATGAGCTGCCAAACGAAATAACTCCTGAATAGAACAAGGATGTTTTAAATTTCTTTCACATAAATTTTACTTTAATAATAGAACACTGAACATATGTCTATCAAGTGGGATTCGTTTTCATGAAGGATAGCTGTTTTTGTAATAGCAAACGACGCTTTCAATCAATTTATCAAATTTGGCCTTATTTTTAAGAAGGTTTGGCCTTATTTTGCTATTTTGATCTGGCAACCCTGTGGAGGACAGACAGTAGTGGTAAGGTCTCGGCTTCGGGGCCATAGGATTCATTACAGGGTTGCCATATTGGCCTTTTTAAGACCAAATTATGAAATTTGTCCTTAGGAATTTTCATTTGGCCTTAAATTCATTTTTGGCTTTATTTTCGTTACTGACTTTTAGAACAATTTTTAATTACTTATTCTATTGTTTTTTAATAAATTTTTGATATTACACATTTCAAATGATATATAATGAGCTGTCAAACGAAATAGCTCCCGAATAGAAGAAGGATGTTTTACATTTCTTTCACTTAAATTTTAGTTTAATAATAGAATATTGAACATATGCCTATCAAGTGGGATTCGTTTTCATGAAGGATAGCTGTTTTTCTAATAGCAAATGACGTTTTCAATCAATTCGCCAAGTTTGGCCTTATTTTTAAGAAGGCTTGGCCTTATTTTGCTATTTTGATCTGGCAACCCCGGTTCAAAAGCCAATTTCCACTGAAGATCCGCCGTGTATGTGGTATTGGTGCACGCTAAATCACACGTAGGGGATCAAACGTCCTCCGGCTGGTGTGGTGCAGAAGTTTGGAGAGGCGGGTGTCAGCTCAGATTTTGCCCTCGTCATCTGGCCGCGGTTCAAATGACGAGGTCCATCCCAAAATAGCCGTCATGTTAGGGATGGGAAAAACCTATTGGTTTAAACCGAAAACCGGGGCAGGGGTTGTTTCGATTAACCGGTTTTTTCGGTTATTTTTTTGCACCGGTTTTAACCGGTTATTTTTGTAAAATCCAATAATCGGGTGTAAAAACCGGGTCGGAAGATTGGCTCGATTTTAGGATCGACTAGACTAAAATTTACGAAGTTATGAAGCTTTTAATTTCATCATCTTAGGGCAATCACCGACAACCGCTTCCTCGAGGCGTCTATTGATTGACGGATCACTGTAAGAGTTTTTATGAACAGATAAATATTGGCTAATGGATCGATTTGCTGCAAAAACAATACTAATAAAAAAAATTTGTCTGCAAACGGCGTCTGTTTTTTGTATCCAAAAAAAATTTATCTTTAGTCGGAAGTTCTGTGGTGTCCGAAAGATTAGTATCTACGATGAATGATGTTGTTTCCGATGAGAGGTGTCGACTCACGGATCAACTCATAGCTGAAAAAGTCTTTATGAGTAGATTAGATAATAAATATTGGCCAATGAATTAATTTCTTGTGAAAACAATGTTAATAAATTATGTTGTCCATAGTACTTATTGTAATAATCACTCATTTATTATTATTACATATTGTATTAATCACTTATTTATAATTATAACTTATTACATTAATTACTTGTATTAATACTAATTTATTGTATATTAATAAAAACTTTTGTCTACAAACGTTTTTTTTTTTAAACCAAAAACCGGTCATTTCAAAAACCGGTTATTTTGAGAAGTTTTAAACACCAGGTTAAAACCGGAGGTGAAAAAACCAGTTAACCGAAAACCGGTTGTTTTTGCAATTGCACGAAAATTTTTTTATATCATACCAGTTGATACAGCGGCGGACGCAAAAGTTTCTGGTGAGCCTATAATATAAATTCCAGTATGGCAAGGACTCTAAAAAGGGAGGCAATTCTGACAAATATCAGAAGTAGTTATCTTTTTTCCAAAGCCAAAACATATAAAGGGCGGAACAAATGTTATTGCTAAGGGATGCTACAAAAGCATAGTCGTTCAGCCCACATGTAGAGATGACGAATAGTTAAAGAACTGTTATTTACTACGCAATATCAAAAAATCACAAATACCAGTGATGAATAATACTGTCAAAAAAGTGCGATTCAATCATTGGTAATTAAATGTGCATAAATCATTCTTTTTTAATATACTTTTCCTAAGTTTCAGTTTTTAGTTCTATCTTCTGTCAACAGATGGCGCCATGGAAGCCCATTTTTGTGTTTAGAAAGAAGATCGTTCTTTTTACTAGGGGCTCGAAACCGACTTGGCCGCGGATGCAATGGACGAATCCATTTTTTCCGCAGGTAAATAGGGTAGCGCGGAGGCCAAGTTGGGTTTTAATCGTTTACTCTTCACGGCCGTGTCGAGATTCAGGGCGGGAAGACAGATTGCGGATTTATCGCTCGAAAGCCGTGCCACGCCAGCTTTTAATTAAATTGAAATGCTAGAAAAGATAGTTTTAATTGACACTTGTGCAATATAATTAATAATATGTAATATAAAAATTTCCTCAGCTGCTTGAAACTTGGTTTAAGAAAATAAAATATTAACCATGATTTCAAAGGTCTGAAAGAATGACTTGTATAATTTATTAGAAATGAAAAATAGTGGAATTATCCATAAGTCTATTAATAAGAACTAAATTCCCGATGTATCTTGCTGACACGGCCCCATTCAAGTACTGAGCTATTACCATACTCAAAAGTTGAGATTGTGTTTGAGGGCAGCAGCTCATCATCAGGCTTCTTCTAAATGTAATATCAACCATTTCTTTCAAAAACATTAAATTTACAGTTATCACCAAATATGACTTGGTTCCAGAAGTTTATGAAATATGGATTTTAGCAAATGCAATTATTTCTTCTCTATTTATTTTAGAAATGAAAATTTTCGTCTCTGTCACCCATTCAAATTCATTTTTCAACTTGTTCTTTGAATTGTTTTTGCAAACATGTTTTTCTATTATTGTAGAAGTAGTTAAAGCAATTTTCTTATCACTCCCCTCTAAGGACATTTTTTTTTTTTTTACTTTTCAAATTATGTTTTTCTTATACAACTGAGGATTCTTTTCCTTTCTCTTCCAGGAATGGAATTATTTTATTCATACTTTTTTTTTATTTCTGGGTAATCTTAAACCCATCTATGACTATGGTGAAATTCCTTCCTAATTTCAATCTGAGGTTTGCATTCTTTGCCCGTTTCAATCTCTAATTCTCTAATATCCATACCTGTTTAGAATATAGATCTTATTTTGAAATTTTACTGGATGAAAAATTACATTTTCACTTGGAAAATCAACAATTACCCTCCAAAAGCAACAGAATATACAGATTCATTTTCAAACAGTGTTAATTAAACCATATTTTTTAAGATTTGTACTTTGTTACCTGAAAAATCTCTATCTTTCATATGAAAATACACTAAAGAAATAAAAATCTTATGAATTTCTTATTTCTGTTTTAAGCCAAATACATTTTTCAATTGGTATTAAATTATTCCTATAAGTAAGCTTGAAATAGATTTGGGTACTCATTTAGAACTTGAGAAAAGAGATATTAGTATATACTCAATTTTGGGAGCTACTGGATGTGCATAAAACTTTAAAAAAAATAATAATAATTAATATTCATGGTGAATTCTTTAAAAAAGGATTGGGTACTTAAAATATAAAACGCAGAATGTCATATTAGGACATCTGTTTTGTTTCAAAATGAGTAGAAAAACAATACTGAAGTTCTCATAATTATCAGAATTGACTAATTCATTAAGTTTTCATGATTAAGTTGATTAACTTATTTTCATAATAAGTTAATCAACTTATCTATTTAGTTTTGTCTTTAGTTATTTCTTTTAACTGCGTTGACTAAATTCTATGAGCAAACAGGTGCAAAAATAGTTTAAAATATTTATAAGTGCAACAAGTTTGCTTGTTAAAAAGACAACACGGCTTTCGGGCGATAAATCCACAATCTGGCTTCCGCCCTGAATCTCGACACGGCCGTGAAAGAGTGGACGATTAATACCCAACTTGGCCTCCGCGCTACCCTATTTACCTGCGGAAAAAATGGATTCGTCCATTGCATCCGCGGCCAAGTCGGGTTCGAGCCCCTAGTGTTCTTTTTGCGGTGACGGTTCCGCCCTATCACAGTTTCAATGGTATTTCCCGTGACGCTGCGAGTCGCCATTCTTGTGATATGCATTTTCGAATGATTACAGCTCTTGTATAACGATATAAAGTCGCAATAATCGTTCGAAAACAAATATTCACAGGATGGCTTAGTTAAATGCGATCGGAACGGAAAATGATCATATTTCTGCTTCACTGGAAAGGGGATTCTGAATAGTGAACTGTGTTGATGTTGGCTTCTACGCTTGATGAGAATATTTATGGTTTATTTAATTGATCAGAATTTTTTTAAGTAGTGTTCGCTACAGGCGCCATCTATTGACAATATATAGAACTAAAAACACAAAATTTTGCAGAAAGCGTAACAAAAACAAGTGAAAATTTTTTATTTAAATTTTTTTCAAAACACAACATACATTTAATAAGAATTTGAAAATTAAAAGTGTGATTGAAATCACACTTATTTAGAACAGATATTTAAAAATATCTATCGCAAAAATATTTATTAAAAATATCGTGGATTATACATCCCTACCCACATGACCTTCACAGACATTCAGTCTTGCTGACCCGTTTCAGTGGTAATTTGGTAACCTTAAACGACACTTTCTTCACATATTTGGGAACGACCCTGCATAATGGGGAAGTTCAACATTTTTTAAAAACGCGTGGAAGTATTCCTTATCTATAGAAAAAATCACTCTAATTTCAAATATGCAAGTGAAATTTTACAAAAAAATTATATATCTATATATTGAAGACGAAATGGACGCTGAAATAGCAGAAAAGATGCAATCCGAAAACGCACTCTCATTGGCCGAGTAGATTTTGACGTCATCGTTGCCCTTCTTCAAGTACTTCTGTAAGATCGCGTTTAACTTTTTATGTAAAGTATATATTCGAATGAGGGTTTTTTTTTTG